>JAULBU010020701.1:0-40615 GCA_032358235.1 Odonthalia washingtoniensis
AACAACATGGCACAGAGTTTGAAGAATGACCACCTTTTAATGGAAGAACAGAAAATACGAAACCATCTTATTGGCATGGTTTCTCTGATGCTAACTCCAAAAGAGGCTTTTCGCTGTGAGTACCGCCAACAACACCGTACCATGTAGACCTTGGTACAATTTGGCGGTCACCTCTAATTGAGACTGGCCCAGTGTTGCAAAGTACTACTTGAAATGGAAAACCCAAATGTCGTTTATCTTAGTAATAATTGGAAGATCCGAACCACTGCAATGACCTTGAAAGATGTTGGCGAAGTCACCAGTGAATAAATATTTCAATATTTCAGCTCCGGAACGGACAATTGAGTGAACCTTCCGAAGGTTCGTTAGCACTGAATAGTTTTCAGTGCAATGCATTCTCGACGGGTCACTAAATCTACAACGGCTCCACTCATAACTATGGAGTCTCTATCTATCCATGGATCACATTTTTCTATCACACATTTTTCTTGACGGAGATTAATAAAAACTACACGTTATATTGTGTCGGTGACAGCCGCTGTTGACAATTAACGTTATGTGCCGTACGAAGATCATTTTCACAATAAAGCAGAGGTACATCAGAATGTTTTAGTATATTACGTTGATGAGTGCGTTGATTGCGATTGATATGAATGTTGTAAGAAATTAATGACATAAACTGGAAGACGAAGATTAGAAATCAAAAAACAGATTGGCGGAGAACATTTGTTGTTATGATAAAGTGATTAGATGGTGGCGACTAAATGGATTGTAATGTTCCGCAAAAAAATTCTGCGTCTATAGAAAAGAAGCAAACAACTATCTTTGCGACAGGACTCAAATTTTATATTTTTCTTCATTATTTATCACATACATCCCTATACTACTTTTTAAGTTCCAATCGTTTGTCAAGTTATGCGTTCGTCTCTCACCGATCTCCGCCAATGAAAATTCATTAACTTCTCTATCGTCAATTCGTTCATTCCGAAACCTGGCACTTCAAAAGCTCGAAATGAGAGCTTCCCAAATTGATACTCAGATCGTAAATCTGACCAACCTAGGGTGGTGTGGCAAAACTACTAGTCAAGAGCCGCAGCCAGAGTTAATCATTTATAGAACACTTTCAATTTCACGAAGTCTCCACGAATATTATCAGTCATATGAAAATGTTTGATACATAGTGTGAGTAGCAAGCAATTTAATTTATGATTTAAAATTGCTGGCCTTCTGACCAAAAAATGTGAATCTTGTTGCGCTTGCAGCAGCACGGTTGAGTCTTGACTAACATCGTTTCCTCGATCTGAACTAGTGGGGTAGAAGAAAGCTCTGGTAAAGGTTCTGTAATATAAAGCGTCTTATGACCCTCAGACACAGCGAATAGATACTGTTCAGGTACTTCTGTGGCTTCTCCTTTCTTGACATGACCATCTAGATTAATTTCACTTCCGAATTTGTTATCTTGTGAAATACTTACTACTTCCAAAGTGCCAGGCTTAGGCTTAGTTTCTTGTTGTCTATTTTTCTGCGCGTGCATTGAATCGTCCACCATTTGAAGGTGTCTGCAAAGTTCCTTTCCCTCTATTAAACATCTTTGGTTTTGTTCTTCATCTTGACATACGTTGTTCATTACCGAATTTGATGATTCAGCATTGGACAAAAGGCATTGTTCTTCCTCGATTCTGCTTGAATCTTCTTTTATGGTGGCACCTTTGAAGGATTTCATCGATGTCATTTTTTGTGCTCTTGCTTCTTCTTGACTGTTTGTTCCTTCTGTTTTTCCTCTATATGTTTGAGTCTTTATTGCTTTGAAGGTCTGGAATTGGTGGGGAAAAAAAAAGGAAAATGAAGAAAGGCGAATACAGAGCAGAACGTATTGCCAGTGGCTAAGAGTTTAGATTTAACAATTCTTCGACGAATAAGCGATAACAAGCGATAACAAGATAACTAATTTTAATTTGGACGAACTAAACGGAACATAATCTTACTAATAATTTAAATTTGTAGCCGTTCTCATTCAACTACAATAACAAGTTCCAACAGTTTGATTCATTGTTCAAATATCTCGCCAAATAAATGATCTTAATTCAATGGTCTCAACCCTTTTAATTCATAGGTCCATCTTTATTGACGCTGACTACGTGGGAAATTAGGCATCTTCCTTGTTGTATACACCCCTGTTTGGTTCGTCTCTATTTCCACAGATTCGCAAGGTTCTTATATTAGTAGAAATCTGACAGCACGATCCTTGCATTCAGAGAATTTCAGAGTATTTGAATAGTTATTGTGGGAGGGGTTAGAAACTCTGTGCCTAAGGTGTGTTTGGATTCGTAGTAATTATGATGATCTTCCTAACCGAGGATTTTATTAGTTTCCGGTTACACGTGTTTGTGGTAAATATTATTATTATTTAATATTATTAGAATATATTATTCAAGCCAATAAGAAAGATGTATACCCACAGCATGAAGGAAAAAGACTAGTTAAAACTTTTATGAATTTTTAATTAAATTTCAACAAGAACAATTCATGAGAACATGGTACAGTAGTATTTTCTTCTGTAAACAGCTGTCCTCAAATTGGCCCATGTTTTCCTTCTCATTGGACTGACCCACAGATAATAAAGTTATTTTAGGAATGTTTTCTGCGTACATACCGCTTCCAATTTGAAAATAATTTCAAATTATTTGGAATTTTGAAATTTGATTCAAGAATTTGAAAACTGTACTACTGTGGAGAACGCTATCTATAAAAGTACAACAATTGTACACCTGTACATTTACCATAAAATAATAATTATAATAAAGGTAATTCCACGATGAGGCCCCTAGACAGGTGTGTAAAGTGAAGGTTCAGTACCAAACTCACCTTACGGTTTTTAGGGGTGATTTGGGTAGTATTTAAGGGTATGTCTTATGAAATACGCCTTAAATCAGCAATCTCCGTACTAATCGTGAAAGCGCCCTTATAATAATTATTATGGTTTTTATGTACAGGTGTTCAATGTACCATAATAATATAACGGTTTCGATATCCCCAATATTTAATTCTAATGTGAAGTGCAGTTCACATTGTTTCACAGCCATTGAAATTGCTCGCAATTTGGACTTACATGATTGGTATTCCTAGTGATTGTTTATTAGGTCCTGTACTCGGTACCTAAAAAGAAATGGATGTCATAACTAAGATACGTTTCCCACTAGCATCATTTCAATGGACTGGAGTTATGATGTTTTATGAACGCTTACAAAGGGGTTATGTGCAGTAGATTTAACATTAAAAAATGTCAAAATTAAAAAAAATATTATGTTTTTTGAACTCACAACTACTAACTTTCATTTAATCTTCTTCTATTGTTTCGACGCAGAGGACTTGGGTCACCTGCTTCCCCCAGATCACCAGAACTCGTGGTCAAAGCTGATAAAGTCCTGAAATAAACTGGCGGGGTGCCAGCAGCAATACTCAGGTTGTCGTCATCTGTGACCTCGTCCGAAGATACTGACTGTTGTTATTGTTGATTACCGTCGCTTTGAACGTCACCAAGTGCTGAAACCCTCCCGTTATTTATCTCCAACTCTACAAGAGCTTCACCAATACCAGCACTTTGTCCATCATGTGTTATGAAGGGTATATTGCGTGTCTTGAGCTCTCTTGGAGAATGCCAGATACTAGAGCAGCTTCGACGAAGTCGAGGCCATACTCTCATACACAAATAAACAGAGCATGTCCCACAAAAGAAGGAAGACTTATGACTCGTCTGTTTTCCATTCGAATTAGTCGAACTACATAGCGCACAGTATTGTAACGTGCGCTTGTGTTGTAACTCGTGATGGCCGGTATGAAACCGCAATGTTCAGCCATCAACAGAATTGAAGAAATGGATCCCATTTCTTTTTCGCGCTCTCGCCACCTCCTTGAGTCTTTCCGTTTTGAAAGTGTTTACCACTTCAGCTGTGTTGTTTCCATCTTGTGAATTGGAATACCTCTTTTTTCGCTGAAGCCGATCAGCGTGAAAAAGCAAATCTGACGAGAGGTCTAAACTTCAATCAGCGAAAGACTGAACACCTTTCAGTGCATGATGAAAAATTTCCAAACAACTGAAAACATGATCCGATTCAAGAAGGTTTTTCTTCTATTCAATACGGGAGATGATGAATAAATGTACAGCCAATGTTTTTAAGGTTTGAGTAACAAGCTTTTGATCCCATTTGGAATGGGAAGTAGAATACCTTAAAATAGCCCTTGGTTGTGTTGAACCATCTATACACACTTTGATTTAGAATAGAGACTCTGTGAGCTATGCTTAAAAACTTTGATAAGTGGGAATGGACCAGTAGAGATGACACGATTATTAACAATATTCGAAAACGTTTTGTGCTACAGAAGCAGTTCTTTTTTTGTGAGCATTAGCGCATTACGGTGGATCACCACCATCTTTAAACATTGTATGAAAAATTTGTGCAGTAACTGATCGCAATGCCATATGAAGGAGGGATAAATTGTCATCAAAGAAGAATACAATGAATTTGTAGAGTATTCCAGTCTCGGATGCAGAAACATACAAAAACTATTAACCTCCAAGACAAGAATTTCCTGTATCACTTGACTAACATGTTTTTCAGGAATGTTCTTGCGAATTATTTCACTTCCAATCGAACAGGTGATATAGCCAGGAATTGAAAACCTCATGGAATTGGTCAAAATTGAAGCAGAAACAGATGTCTTGATATACATAGCTCTAGTTCCGAACACGTCATTGTCCAAAGTTGCAAAAAGATGTAATGGTTTGAATATAATCTTTCGAATATCATTGAAGGCCATTCGATTGAAGCTGGAAAGATGGCGGATTTGATCTCATTGTGCATTCCAACTGTATGCATTACCGTTTCCACGTGCTCGTGCTACAATGGAATAAGCTGCGATGTTGTTGATTATAAATCTTAGTCTTCCAAGAAACGGAGCTGAAGTACCTATTTCAATCAGTATTGAAACTGCCTTATCGATGCTGAAACCTGTGCAATGCGAAAAAAGAAGAACCGAAATAAAGCGATACACTTCATGCTACGCAATCAGCTTCTGTTGAAAAGAATTTAAACGAATAGATTCATTCAACCAAGTCATGAAATCCTGCAGTAATTCATCAGCAAACAAAACAAAATACTTTGCCCTGCTTGTTGGAAGCAAACGCACATCACACTTCTCCTGTAAGCTCTGGAAAAAAACAAGCAGAACATTCTTTCTATTCGGTCGACAATGTAGGTGATAAAGTCTTTTTACAAAGATACGGAACTCGTAGAAGTGCTGTTGATACGCCAAACTTCGCAGAGATCGGGGTTCTTGTTTCTTGCTGCTACAATAATAGTTGTACGTCCACGTCCACGCCCTGATCCACGTTCTAGACGACAGCCACGGGTTCCACGGGTTCCACGGGTTCCTCGTCTAGGACGTGATGAATTTGATGGTTGATCTGTAACTGTGTTTGGCATGTTCTGAAGTAGATGTGCAGTGGTGGTTTGGGGAGGTTGATCTGAAATTATGTTTAGCAGGTTCGTGGTGGCTTCAAATGGCAGTGTGGTGGTGGTCTGGGGCGGTTGTACTTGCATATTTATGTTTGGCATATTCGAGATAGCTTGCATTGAAAGTATCATGGCGTTTTGGAACAATTTCATTTGTTTTTTATGTTCAAATTCGAGTCGAGTTTACCTTTGGCGGGACATGGAGGAAAGTGCGGGCTCCTGGGGTTTCTCCTATTCTATGATAGCCAAACGAACGCCTTTGTCATCCTTTACACATTCTGTACACGTGGAGATAAATTTAGAACATAGAAATGGAATGTATAATATGTGACAAGAGCAATGATTAGACCTAAAAATGGGCACTTATGTGAACTCTACTTCACATAAAAGCATTTCCACGATTTTGCCAAATTGGTGTATGTGAAGTTCACTTCACATTAAAAGATTAGGGATATCCTGAACCTTAAAATATATACTTGACGGTATATTAGTGAGTTTTGGATAATTGAATTCATCTAACATGTTTTGAGTTACTACACCGATATGAAGTGAATTTTAAGTCATATAATTTTAGTCATTTTTGGGTTTTTGGTTTTGGACGAGACGAATAATGAGGAAGAACAATTTTGTTACTAGTGGTCAGTAATCTCTAAGCGAACATTTATATTGCAGTTCCAGATTAAATTGATGAACCAAATTCCCTCCCTGACAGGCATGACCGAAAGTGTGAAATGTACAGGTTCGTCTCCTGAAATGTCCCACCATTTTTTCAAACCAGAAGTAACTACACACATGTAAAAAACGAACTACATCGGACGTACTGATGAGGAAAACTGACTACTCTGTTGGGGTGGTGAGGAGGACGATTAGGCGGAAAAGGAGAGTGTTAAGTCGATCACTGATTCTCGACATGGACGTGGAGTTCATATACATTCTACACAAACGCGTAAAGAGAAGGAAAAAAGACGAGAAGAAACTGCTACTAAGGAAAAGTAATGTGAGAGGTATCTCATTTAATTTGAATATCTTCTCTGAGAAGCAGAGTTTGACTGACTTCCGGTTCCGAAAACAGGATGTCTACAAAGTTTCACGCATTATAAAATTCTCCACATGACGGACGGGGAGAAGGGGCTAATTTTGTTACAAACTGACTGCAGCGTGAATTTTGCTACTTCGCCTTTCTGCGCCGTGCCGTTGGAGGGATATCAAACTCCTTTTCGGTATGAGTGATTTAGCGCTCTCACAAATCTTCTGGGAAGCTGCAATACTATTCGTCGGCACGTACGGTGAACGTATTTGTACGCTTATGTCTGATTTCTTGAACAAAAGAGCGGAAGACCATGCAAACATTGTGCACGAAAACGGAGCACCAATGAATAATTGAATTGCATTCATTTACTGTACGAAAATAGCAATGACAAGACCGGGAGGAGTAGAATCTAATCAAATATCATGCTACAGTGGGCAAAAGAGGTTTCACTGTTTGAGCTATGAGACTATAACAACGCCACAAGGATTGATATTTTACATATACGGTCTCGAGGTAGGTCGCCGTCATGATCTAACCCTGTACCGGGAGAGTAACCTCGACAACCAACTTCAAGAAAAGCTACAAAAAGATGGTACACAATATTTAGTCTATGGGGACGCGGCATATGTCCTGCGTCCGTGGATAAAACTAGGGTATGCTCGTGCTACAGCAACTCCACAGGAACATGCATAAAATATTGCATTGAATTCTGCATGTATTTCTGTTGAGTGGTCTTATAAAGAACTGAAAAAAATGTGGACAGCGACCGATTAAAAACGCATGTTTAAAGTAAGGCAATCGCCAATTGAGGTCATGTTTAAAGCGTCTGATTTACTGTGAAACTTTAAAATTTTCTTGGGGTAAGGAGTTCAGGTACAACGATATTTCGATTGTCCACTACCAAGTTTAGAATCATATCTCAACGACGTTCAGTAATAAAATGGACTTAAATTTAAAAGGAGCTTTCTTGCAATAGCTACAAACGCGATACTTGTTCGTTTTCTTTCTTCAATTCCTGCCATTCTTTCCCCTTTTTCATTTACATTTACCACACCTTTCTTATTAATTCCATCAATATTGTGACCACTATGTTCACCACCTAAAGTACTCATTTCGGTATGGGCGCTTCCAAATGAATCTATCATAGCAGTAATAACAGCATCAATACGGATAACAGAACGTATCGAAGCGTCACCATCACATCCGAGGTCAAATTCACGGAAAGAGTCAACATCTAATCTACTGGACTCATTTTGGAATAGAATATCGATTGCTTCCATTTGACTATCCTCAACAAATACACGTTCTTCAGCACATATACTGGAAAAATTAGCCAGTCTCCAATACAAAGTATCGCTTCTTCCGGAATCATCTAACTTGAATAATATTTCGTATGCCTCTACTCTTTAGGCACGAACTTGTTTTTCCCAATTTGTCGAACTGGACTTCAGATCTATACTTCAAATCAGTAGAACCCACACTATTTCGTGACAGACACACAACCTACTTCGATAGAATGTATCTATTCATTATCCAGCTTACATGGTACAACACGTGTACAGTACACCCCGCTCTGTAGCTTTCTCACTCATTCTAACCACCATAATCGTTCCTTAATATCTCACATCACATCCCGTGTTACACCATCACCTCTTTAATTGCATACCGCCATTGCCTGTAGTTTCTACCATACACTACGCATATCTCACATCACTTCCTGTATTACACCATCACCTCCGTAATTGCATGTCCCTGTTATCTGTAGTTTCTACCATACCCTACGGATAACACACATCACTCACGTAAATACATTACACGTGGATCCACCTTCAAGAGTTTACTTCTTAAAAAGGTACTGCAGTACCCACGAAGTTGATTGTACACCCTTGAGCTACAGTATTAGTTTGGTCTTGTGTACTGTTCGGCAATCCAGATTCTTTACACCTGTATCATACTCCCTCCAAAAATCAAAAAAAGAAGCAAACAAACCAAATCAATCAAACAACACCCCGCTGATTCTAAATAAAACTAGCCGAAACGAGGACATGATACAAAACCCACAGTGACACACAAAAAATGACCCATAGCGACACAAAAAACAAAACACAAAGCGACACACAAAACCAAAACGCCAAACTAACCCGAAAACCCAAAGCGACATACATACCCAAAACCCAAAGTTACACACAAATCCAAACCCAAAACTACATACTAACCAAAACCTAAAGCGACATACTAACCCAAAAAAATGCGTCATACTAACGAAAAAATCCCAAATCGACATAATAACCGAAACAAACCCATAGCGGCATACTACGCAAAATAACAAACTATAGCCATAACCACAGCGACCTACAAAATACCAAACAGCGAACAACATAGAAACAAACGTAATCGAACTCACTTCAAACTCCCTCGCTCTATAAGAACAAAAGCCCATAAAGACGCATCTTCAAGATGGCAGATCAGGATGCAACACCAAGCCGGATTCCGCGACCGCCTTCATCGACCAATGTTTTCAGAAACGGTGATATCCCACGCTACAAGCGCTATAAAAGTCGCTCAGAATCCGTGAGAGCAGTAACAGAACTGCCAGCCCAATTGCGATGGGTGGAAAGAAGCTTCTTGGCCAATTATTCAATCTTGGAAAATAGCACGATCGCACTCCCGCAAAAAAAGGTTCCACTGGACAACTTTCGATTTGTTTTCCTATCAGAGGACAACTTCTTCAAGTTCAACTACTGAAAAATGCCATTCGCTACCATTGCACTCATCCGCGACATAGCTGATCTATACGGCCTCTCTGACAACTCCCAAGAACGTACAGTAGTACTAGAACTCATTCACGAAGAATTCTCAAACAGTACGGTAAAGATTCACATTTGGCTAGGCTGTTTAATTGAGAGAGTAGAACTCGATCTACATGGCATAGGAACTACATTAAACAAAAAATGCTCATCCATCTACAAATCTGGAGACACATCACTCCAATCTATACCTTCACACTCATCAACAGTACCATAAGACACAAAAACACAGCAACATCTATCTGAAACAGAACACAACTGGCCTCACACTAATAATCAAATTTTTTAACCAACGACAACTTTACCACAACCAAACCAATCTTCTTCAAACAACCCGTCACCGACTCTTCCTACCCACCTCATTGCAACTCCTACACCACTTGCAACTGATTCAGACACAAAACAACAGCTTCCAATTAATCCACCCAATATGAAACATCTTCGAACAACAACACAGCCAATATCTACCGATCCCAGCTTTCCAGATACTCCTGTTCCGAACCGTTTCAATCAAAAAGCAGGAGACAAAACCTTACCACAACAGCCTCAATCAAAATCACAAGCAACACAAATTCAAAATTCATCATTGATATGCTGTCACCATCACCACTCCTAACTGCAACTCAGTCAAATCTGACACCTGCCCCAGCTTCACGAACTCTACTAATTGCAGTAACTGACCCACCTGAAATAATACCTGTTCATTTCACACCATCCAATACTTAACATTTCATTCCATCCTATCAACCTCTACCATAACTACACGACCCACAACAGCTCACCGTTCACCTAATTCACCTGTCCCTCGATCTACCGCACCATCAATTCTGGTAATTCAACAACCATTGGAACCACCTGATACCAAAACCCGTTTCAACGTGATACCTGTAAGAGTGGTAATTTTATTTTATGTTATGTGTTGATTTTATTTTTGTTTTGTAACGTGTAGTAGTCTACAAAACTTGATTGGATGTGATGGAGGTATTGTATCGAAATTGTGTAGCACACGTGGGGTAATTTATGGTGCAGGATCGGGATAGGGTAATTAGTATCTCTGGTGAGATGTACAACACGTGTTGGATTGATTACAGTGAGGAAGAGGGTTTGCAATAGCTTCGGCTCAGCAAAGAGAAAGAAAAAAGAAGAAGCAGCTCGGACGAGGACAATCAGATTCGCGGTGTAAATTTAAATAAAGGAACGTTTTATTTTTCTCTGTGGATTTTAGCCCGTGCCCCCTTTTCTAGCACCACTATGGAACTCGCGTGGAGGGCCACCGATTCAAGCTCCATTTCATCTGGCGTATTCAGCGGAGAGGGCGACATCAACATGTTCTTCTTCTACTTTGAGAACATCGCGATGCGCGGAAAAGACGAATCGGAAAAGTTTTCAAATTCATGGCCCACCTTGAAGGTCGGGCATTCGAATTATTTTTCCAGCGATTCACCAAGAATGCAACTCTGAATACGGAATGAATGGATTTTGTGGCGGTCAAGGCTGCTTTTTTGGACAAGTTCAACAAGCGCGAAGCACCGGAAGAAACCATTCGCCATGAAATGGAAGCAACACTCGACCCAAACAACCTGGAAAATTCGGTTACGACAATTGACGCCTTGTACTCTAAGGCGGGCTTCAGCGAGGAGGCAAAGTTTGGATTGCTGCGAAATGTTGCGATGAAAGTCCCGTAAATGGCTTCATTCGCGATTTACCATGGATCCACGGACCACAGCACGCTTAAGAAGGTGATACACGACTTAGAAAAAGTTAAGAAGGTGTATCAAACTGTTTTCACCCGCAATTCCGAAATTAGCTCATCTTCTTCCGATCCTGAACAAGATGAGGAGATTAAAATTCCAACATTAATGGTACGAACGCATGCGAGAGTCTCCCATTTAGAATCTAAGGTTGTCTCGATGACGGATCAATTAGCACGTTTTGCTATGGTGATGAGTAAATCTCAGCAGGCTCCGGTGTATGAAAGCTGTAGTTACGAGCGACGTCAACCCGGGGTAGAGATGATCGTGATCGAACGTGTTAGTTTTGAAAGAAGTTGGTTCATGGCGCGAATCTTTTCCCGGAAAACTCCAACAAGGACAAGAAGTGCAAAAGATGTAGCAATATGGGCCATGGAGCCGAAACCTGTTGGATTTGAGTCCGCCCGAACACTGAGGGGGTGAATGTCGCATTAGAAATGGATGAAGGACAGGATCATTTTTTGCCAGTAAGATAGAAGGTAGATGATGATGATTCGGTAAATGTGGTTGTCAAAGAAGATGAGAAGGATGACGAAGTGATGGCAGTGAAAGAAGAGCGGATGTGGAGCCCATACCCAAGAATAAAAGAGTTGAAGGGACCCAAATAGACCATCTTCTCAACCATCATCCTGTTGAAAGAGCGATACCACGGCGCAAGGAAAGTCGTGCTGTACGTTGTAAGAAGAAGTCGGTTCGAGTGGGGAAGAAGGAATACTTTGCCGGTCATTCGCATCTGTACGATACCATATCAGAGTTGTCAAATAACTCGACCGGTATAACCTATCGTCAACTTCTCCGTGGTGACGCGGTCGACGCGAAGAATAATTTAGCACGGTTGTTTTCTGGAGGACTGCTTCAGAAGATTAGACTGGTAGCAGTAGACACGGGAACGTCTCAAGGACGCAGGACCGTTGAGGTGACAAATATTCACATCTATGGTACGCCAGCGATTGCGCTTATAAATTCTAGGGCGATACCGAATGTTCTGTCTAAGGAGTTTACGGACAAGTTGTCGGTCGTACCGAAGGAGACCCGCAAGGGCATTACGGTCTCTACGAGAGTGAAGTCCCAAGTAGAAGGAATTTTGAAAGAAGTACCGGTTGCTTTTGGAGATCTCTTGGTTTCTATTGACTTCTGGTGGTGGAAGGTTCTCCCTTCGACGTCATAACTGGTGACCCTACCATGGAAGAATTGGGAGGAATCAAAGTCCTTGGTGAGAGAAAAGAATCGTTGATGAAGGGAAATAAAGCTGTTGAACTCCCATTGATACCATATTACATGCCGGACAAGCCGGTCACAGAAGAAACGGATAGTGAGGATTTCACTTCTGATTCATCTGCCGGGCTCTCGTCGGAGTAAGAATCGGGGGGTTAGGAAGGAGAATTTGTGATAATGGTGAACAATGACGCGGAGAAGTACCCAGAGATGCGGTGTGAGAAGTCACGGGAGATAGGTGGAATTAAGATACAGGTGGACTTAGGGAAGGAGATCGAAGCCAAGTTTGATCACCTGGGAAAAGGAGATCAGAAGAAGTATTCCGATTTGTTGATAAGCAGTGAAACGATAGATAACTCACTATATGACCTTCGTCAAGCGGATGTGCCGGTGGGAATTCAATTAGAGTTTGCTAATGATGAGCCGATTTACTCGAGGGACCGCAGGATGTCTCCAAATGGTAACCGCATGGTGCGCGAGGAGTTCGACAAAATGTTGGAGGCTGGGATCATAAAACCCAGCCTCGTCTGCGTGATCGTTTCCTTTGGTGATTACAACTAGGAAAGATGGTAAGCCTAAGTTCTGTGTTGATTATAGGGACCTAAACAAAAGAATGAGGGGTGATCGTTGGCCTATTCCAAAACTTCGAGAGATCTTTGACGACTTGGAAGGGTCAAAGGTGTTCTCCACACTCGACCTATTTAGAGGATACTGGCAGGTTCGGCTTCGCAAGGATTGTAAGGAGAAGAAGACGTTCGTATGTATCTTTGGGACTTTTCAATTCGCATTCATGCCTTTAGGTCTGATTAACGCGCCTTTCAACTTTCAATGCATGATGGAAAAGATCCTCACGGGGTTGAACTTCGTACGGGTGTACCTCGATGATGTTGTGGTATTCTCGGATACTAGAGAAGAACATTTTGAACACTTGAAGGCAGTTCTCGCCCGCTTCTATGCCTCCAAACTTAAGTTGGGGGTTTCCAACTATTTCTATGTCCAAGAGTAAGTCAATCTGTTGGGTGATGTGGTCTATTCGATTGGTGCTCGCGTAGATGAGGGGAAGGTACAAGCCATCCAAGAAAACCCCCGACCCAGGACATCCACATAATTACGCAGCTTCCTGAGATTAGCTGGCTGTTATTGACGCTCCATACGTGGGTTTTCGAAAAAGTCAGCTCCACTTCATGCCGGGGCGCCTGGGAAGAGGTTATAAGTGTGGAATGAAGCAATGGACAAGAAATTCGTCGCGTTGAAGAACTCGTTAATGACGTCCCCTGTTTCGGCGTTTCAAAATTCAAAAAACCATTCTTGGTCGAGACTGACGCGTCCGCATTTGCGGATGGGGCCATTTTAACACAGAAGAAGGACGATGCGGAGTTTCACCCGATCCAGTTCGCGACCAGAACGATGATCGACGCCGAACGGCGATATGAAACCTACGAAAGAGAAACTCTGGCCTTCATATTCGCCTTGAAGAAGTTCCGCATATACCTTCTCTTGTCACATCTCTTCAAGCTCGTGACGGATCATAAGGCCTTCAGCTACACCTTCAAAAAGAAGGATATACATGGCCGCCTTGCATGTTGGATGAATTTCATCACCAAGTACGATTTTGAAATAATATATAGACCAGGAAAGGAGCACGCAGCCTCTGAATTCTTGTCCAGAGAGCAGCATGGTGCGGTGCTGATTGATAACGATGATCCTGACCTGCGTTGCGCAACTTTGGAGGCCAATGAGCAGGGAGAAGAAGATGTGGAACCATTTGTAAGTCAGATCAGGGGGTATTTGTTGGGAAATCGGAATAGAGTGAGTGGTGCGAGCCGAAGTGCAGCCATTTGACGTTCATCCAAGCAATACTTGATGTGGGAGATAATCTGTTCAGAAGAATATAGTCAGGACCCAAGGTGGTGGTACCTATATTGGATAGAGCCAGAGTTCTTAAATTATTTCATGACTCGTTGGAGAAATTGTAATTTAAGACAACGAGGACATTCGTTACAGACATATACTGGTGGTCTAATGTTCACTCCAAAATTTCTGCCTATGTGAAATCTTGCGATCCTTACCAGAGATTGAAGTCCCTCCCGAAATAATACACCAAACTGATCCGACCATTGAGAAATCTTTTCGAATTATTTTAGATTGACTTTGCTTGGCAGTTCCCTTAGTCTTCCAAGGGTTCCCAGTACCTATTGATTTGGTTCAAACATCTCACCCATTGGCCGTTGGCTAGAACTATGAAGGATGCAGCAGCAGATACGGTAATCGAGTTTGTCCAAGAGGAAATTCTGCACTCGTTCAGTGCTCCGAAGAGCATCATAAACGATAATGCCTCCTGCTTCTTGGACATATCACTTCTGAAGTTCTTGAAGGAACATGGGATCACGTGGAAAACTGTGCTAGCCTGCGCACCCATGTCGAATGGAAAAGCTGAAAGGATGATGGGGACGTTGAAGAAGAGTATCTGTAGAATGGTAGTCGGAGAGGTTGCAGACTGGGAATATAAGGTGTCTAAATCGCTGTATGGTTATAGTTGTAAACCCTTGTCGGGCTCTATATATCCATTAGAACTCCTATATAGAGTTAAGCCGAGGATTCATGGTGCAGAGAATCCATTGAGTATTGGCGCCTCAACTTTGGAAGAGCGGGTGTTAGAAGCATTGTAGGTCTAATCTTCACGACTGGGTAGGGTTCATAAGCAGAAGAAGAATGTAGGATTGGTGGACAAGAAGAAGGTGAGGAACTGTGAAGTAGGGGGTTGGTCCCCGTTACACATAGGATGTAGTAGGATATCGTGTTAGATGATCAGTATTCCATTCGATATACTATGGTCAATGCCGTGTGAAACGAAAGAATCATCCTAGGTACGCGCTGATCTTTAGTAATGGAAAAATATCCGTGTTTCAATACGCGCGCGCAGACTCGTGAAATACGAACTGGTCCCGCGTCACTTTAATTAAGGTACGTGTCCACTCCCCTCTCATTCAATGTCGAAGTGCAGGTAGTAATCGTCGATCGACAAGCATTCGAGTTCCAACTTGACTGTCCAACCATTTTTGCTTTTAGTGATGCTGTAGATGGGAAGCACGTCGCGACCGACTTTGCAAGTCAAGAATCCCTCCCCAGATAACCCCTGCTAGTCGACGAGTTCCCTCTGGTGAGGGCGAGCACATGAGTCAACCGGCGGGGATGGTGCTAGTTTTGCCGGTATCACTCCGTACGGCGCTGGAAGGTCTGGCCTTCGTGTCAGAGCGTTTGGAGGAGGTTGACGATTGGGGATTGGGAGCTGATGGTATTATCGAAATCTACTGGAGGATGCTATTCTTGCTGCTATTATTGGTGGACGAGGCGTTCTTGTGAGAGGATATGAATCCTAAGGGGCAGCTGGAGTCGGAGGACGACATCTTGAGGGGTGACTGTGGAAGAAGAAAACAAATGATGGGAGGCTAGGGGAGAGAAGTTGGGAATTGGGAAAAGGTCGACCGAGTAACAGACACGTGTTCTGTTTTGAGGTAGGGGTTGTGTGAGAGCGGTAATATCATTTTAGGTAGTGTGTTGATTTTATTTTTGTTTCGTAACGTGTAGTATTCTACAAAAATTGATTGGATGTGATGGAGGCACTGTATCGCAATTGTGCATCATACATGGGGTGATTTATGGTGCAGGATTCGGATAGGGTAATTAGTATCTCTGGTAGGATGTACAACACGTGTTGGATTGATTACAGTGAGGAAGGGTTTGTAATAGCTTCGGCTCAGCAAAGATAAAGAAAAAGAAGAAGAAGCAACTCGTACAAGGACGATCAGCTTGGAGGTGTAAATTTAAATAAAATATCTCTTTCTTTTTCTCTGTGGCTTTTAGTCCGTGCCCTCTTTTCTTTCACCAACAATACCAACAATTCTATCTCATTCTACACCACGAACACTTCGTCTTTTCATAGCCAGAACTCCTTTTCCAACACAGCCTGGATCACTTCATAATAATGAATAATAATAATATTATTATTACGGTCTATTACAATTTTAATAGAACGATACAAGTGTGAATCTAAAATTACGGAATCCTTTGAAAAGGTACAAAATTTTAAAATGGTATACGAACTCCCAACATATCACTACATATTAACATCATTTCCCTTCTTCTTGATTCGTCCTTTTTCGACCCCAGAAATCCAATCTTCTATTGCAACTACATTCTACACCTTCCTTCTTCTTCTTCTTCTACACTTTATCATTTTTATCCCTGCTTATACCTTCCAACCTTTCGGGCTTCTTCTTACCCTTCTTTTCCCTCTTTCAACATATCATCCCCATTAATTTTCATCTCCCATTTTCATTTCCGCCTTTTCTACCAATACACCATCTTCACAAGGTAATTAGTTTGTGTTTAAAACACATACTTATTTAAACAAACAATTTAAAAATAATTACATATAAACCTCAAGACAATTACAAAACACATTCACATCCCCCTGATTCTCATTACTCCTCAATTTTGGCTAACGTTATCACATAACACACTTACTGACACTGTGAATTTCTCATATCAAAACACGTTGGTTTATCACTTCTCTCTTATTTTACAAAAAACGCAAAATAACAAAACAAGACAATTTTCAATTATCGCTATAACTTGATTGTTGGTAATTCTTTACGATCCCAACGTCGTCTTTTTACACTTTTGCCTACAACGTTTTACCGACATGATAAAATTTAACCTATATTGGTCTCATAAATTACCTTCACGATGAAATATCGTTATCACTTTACATCATTTAGATATGTTTTATATCTACACACAAATACATGGATTTCGGGTTACTTTGTTATCACATTCATCTCATTTTGGCTTATGCGTTTGAAAATCTAGATATTCTGGCTTATGAATTTTACACATACCATTACGTTCATATGACATATATACATATAGTTTAGGGCTTATGATTTTCAACATATCATTACGTTATGACTTATGAAATATCGTAACATTTCATTACTTATAGCTTATGATCTTATAACAATATAGCCATAAAGCTCATCCACGCACATTCTCGATAATATTCTAACATCGACATCGAAAATGAATGTATATATTGATGGAAAGATACTTGGAGATTATCATGGGGCTTTAATAAAGAAAATAAGGGGACTGTCGAACTGGAATTCAGATCGATACTTCAAATAAGTAACACCCACAATATTTCGTGACAGACACACAACCTACTTTGATAGAATGTACCTATTCACTATCAAGCCTACACGGTACAACACGTGTACAATCCACACCGCTCTCTAGCTTCAGTGAGGGCCATACAATGGAGCACGTGTAACTCACGACAAGCCCCTTTTACCTTCCACGACAAAAGATCTTCTGTCTTGTATCCGCTTTTGGCATACTTATCATACCATATGAATACAACAAGCACCATTCCTTTTCTCCCTATTTTTCATTTTTTCCATTTTAATTTAAAATCATAAACTCAATTTAGTTTGTCACCCGCCTTGTGTAGTTGCTTGCACAATTGGAGTCAATAACGATGGTATAGTTATGATCGTCACGCGCCAACGCTTATTTCAATCCGCTGCAGTCGGTAGTTGTATAATTCGTTATCTCTTTTCCCGTTCTTTCTCGCTCTTTGCTCAGCACCGCCACAGAAGCATTCAATTGCTTCATTCTGCTCTCCTCCTTCGACATTGGATTTGTTAACACTACACCTTATCTGACTCATCCTCACCTCCTTAATCGTTCCTTAATATCTCACATCATATCCCGTGTTACACTATAACCTCTGTAGTTGCATACCGCCATTACTAGTAGTTTCTACCATACACTACGCATATCTCACATGACTTCCCGTATTACACCATCACTTCCGTAAATGCATATCACCGTTATCTGTATTGTTTACCATACACTATGCATAACATATATCACTCCCGTTAATACATTACACGTGGAACCACCTTCCAGACTTTACTTCTTACAAAGATATTTTACTACCCACAAAGTTGATTGTACACCCTTGATCTACAGTATTAGTTTGGTCTGGTGCATGGTACGACACATTCCACTTTAGGAAGTATTGGTCCCAACGCAGAAATACTTAAATATCCCAAGTTCGAGAAGGATGAAACATTGACTACACTTTTATGAGCACTTACGGGTTGAGCACATGAGCTGCGTGAACGACGTGACATTTCTGAACTCTTAATAACAGTATTGAAAACTTCTTTTTCTACATCCAGATTCAGCTCCGTCACAACCTGAGTCTTCCGCATCTCAGTCAACAGAGCTTGACCAATGAAGTTTCTAGTGCTTTTAATATTACAAGTGTACATACGATCAGTCTCAACACTATGTTCCCGAGCAATTTTTACTGGGAAAATCAGTACAGAAAAATGTAAAACATGCAATACATTTTGTGAGTTGCAAATTCCATCAGTAAAAATGGCACCACATGGATGAATCAACTGATCTTTTGATAAATCTACAATTCCATACCTTTTCACAGTACTGAAAACCCGACCTCTCCAATCATATTGACGTTCGGTTTTGAGGTCAGTAAAATTTTGATTCCACCGAACTATACATGCCATCTTCGAAGAAGATGACAGGAGGTACTCACTGATAAACAGACGTGCGTAAACAAACATATGTTTGTGTGCCCTACATATAAATGGTCCTAAATTCATACCAACTTTTCATTTCTATCATATCCAAAATAAACTTGCCCATTGACGAATTTTCCTTCTTTGTACCTTTCTTTTTCTTCATTCCAGTCACGGAAACCCTCCCTCTTTCTACGGGGTTCTTCCATACGAAATGTTTGCCAGATCGAATTGCTTCATCTGTTCTTCCTTCTCTTTGAATTTATTCTTCCAAACGTTTACATTATCAAGAAGCTCTTGCTCAATAAGACTATACATACGTGTTGTTTTCTTCATTTCATTAGGCTCTTCAACTTCAACTTCAGTTACAGATCTCGCTCCTCTGTTTGCAGAAGCACCAATCAGTTCAATGTAGAAGTTTCGAACACATGACTTATTTCCTCTTCCTTACCAATCCACTAGTCATTCTTGTCACTACGAAAACATTCATCTTATGTTTAACCGGTAGTCGTATTCCCGCTATATATTCGACAGCCCGTCTAGGACTTGAATCATTACTTCGCCTGTCATAAGTCCGTGAATATGGCCATTTAACCACAGAAGTAATTTCATCTTCATTCGGTATGTTGTCATTAACAACATTACTTTCTTCATTTACGGATCCCATTGCTTTATATTTCGTTCCTGGTAGCGTTTTTCTTTCTAGAACACGTAATGTACTGTTAATATCTTCACTACTTCCATGAAGAGGTACATCGCTTATCATTTAGCTTCTTCGCATCACATCTCCTTTGCCTTTTCTATTTCTGGATATTTCCAGAACTACTTCTTCCCACATTTTTAGGAAGCTCTTGACGGTGCAAACCACTGCGTCCCTTGTATCTACTAAGAACAAAAATTCTCTTTGCTTTCTTCTTGGTTCTCTGTTCACCGCTTTCAAGGTTGTCCTTTCTTTCATTGGCTTTATCTATCACAACATTGTCTTTTTCTGTTCATTGCTTCCTCTTCATACCTCTGGTCTGCATACAATGTACCATTTGTTGACTTTGTTGCTTTCAACTTTACGAAGATTTCATGAAAAAACCAACTGGAAAGTGTTTCAATCAGATTTTGAGATGATTAATAACTTACGCACCACCTAATCCATACAAAAGTTGTACATAATACCAATGTTGTTCATAATACCAATAATCTGTAGCCCCGTAAATAGTACAAACAATCTAGTAAATTCCAAAACCAAACATTCCAAACATTGTGCTTCGGTTTTTTAGAATTCCAACTACATGTTGAAATTTACTCAATTCCTTCAAAGTGTACATTACATATATAAAATCGATCAAATTTCACATTATCTCATTGTTTCCCAATTTTTTAATTTTCACTTCGAAACACTTCGAGTATTTATCAATATTTACTCTAAATGTAACTTCGGTTTCCGAATTTGAAAGTATATTTGACACTTCGGTCAAATTTAAAAATGTCTGAAGTGATAATTTCGAAAAATGTAACATCTTTGGCCGCGCTTCGTATGACTTCAAAGCTATTTAGGCAAATGCGTAGTGCGAAAATGTGATTTGCACCCGAAGTGTTGCACTTCGGGTGCACTTCGGGTGCACTTAGTTTTCGAATGTAACAAACGCAGATTCAGACAACCATTCCCCATTGCGACTCAACTTTGGTACATGAAGGTACCACTATTTTTTTTTACCCAGATTCACGTGCTTCTCCGCTCTGGATAATCTGCAACTACGCGTTGAAACTGTCGTACAAAAACAACTGGTAAATGTTCTCCACCTTCCAACCAACCTCTGATGGTTCAATAAATTCTCTGAATCTACGGAAATGATGATATTATTGGCCCTATCGAATCTGGTGTCACCTCATGTCAGCAGTTACCAATAGATTCAACGAGCCCACGCAGAAATACTTTGGAACGAATAGCCTTCTGTTGCGGTACTGAATTTTGACCGGAACTGGTCATTCCATATTTTTGAGGGCATCCATTGACAACGCCGTAACAGTATGTTATTAAGCGGTTTGGAACACTCCAAGGAAACGTCCAAGCTCTGGTGTGGCATGAAAATTATTTAGAAACTTTGACCTCCAAATTCTAAGCTGCCTCATTATTTTCGCACAATGCATCATTGGTTTTGTCACGAACTCCGACTTCGGTATGCACTTTGGGAGATACCGATACTGCAACCGTTTTTGATGTATTTACAACCATAATGTGGCACTGTAACCTCTACGACTCCTCAATGATGTAGGAAGGATCCTTCTTCCGAATTTGATATGAGAACAAGGAACACGTCAGAGCTCGAATTGCCCGTTTGTGGATACTTCCCCGCTTTGCTCTTATATTGTGAAGCGAAACTAGAACATTCGTCTTTTCAAGACAGTCTCGCATCGCCACGATAAGAGTCGACGAGGTCTTAATACCAACTCCTGCCATCTCCCATACTCCGATCACAACATTCTCTCAAATTCCATCTTTGGACGATCAAAGTGACACCGTAACAACTTCGATTTAATCAAGCCTGTAATATTTACTCAATTATAGGAAGGTTTTATACAATTACGTACATTTTACAGGCTGGATAGAAGCGGTTGATCCAAGAATCTGAGGGTCTTTGATCAACCGCTCTTCTCTGAACCTCGGATTTATCTCAATAGGCTCTCCTCATATTAATTATTTTTCCATTTTATCCCAATTATCTTAATAAATCTATTTACTACTCTGCTTCGGTTACTGGCCTTCTTCGAAATATCCGCAATCCTATTGAATGATGTCCATGGGCATCCAAGAATGGTCCTCTTCAGTAAACCAAGAGTAACGGACCAGTACTTGTTTCTCCCCGTCGAACATACTCAAACCCTTGGAAGACTGCACAATAAATATTTTGGTAAGCTTGATACTCAAGATAGCGTTTCCACTTCTCTGTGATATAGTGGTCTTTATTTCTGAAAACTTTAATTCGAATGCAATTAACTATGTTCTTTTTGGGTCTGATAAATCCTTCCACCTCCGAAAGATGGCCTGTGAGAGCTCCAGTCACGCTTTGATATCCTATCCATTTGAGTAATATGTTTTTTTGGTTACCGAATTTACCGTGTATCCTCTTGGGACAGAATCTCCCTCGCAGAAATCTATTTGCCTTTCACCACTCATTCTGCTGAAAAATTCAATATCGTCCTTCGAGTGTCGTGCAATTTGATTCTGGCCTCTTTATGCATTTTCTCCATCTCATTGCTTAAGCGATTCACATCCATGAGCACTTGCTCTTTACATACTAACTTTACCTCCCCTTTCAATCTTTCTTTTGTTAATCACATGTTTTAATATAGCATTATTCGATACAGTTGTGTCTCAATGCAAAGAAACATTGGACTGGAAGGACAAAGAAGGACTAGTATAGTACAGAATTATACACATGTAAAACACTGACATCAAAGAGCTACTTTGAATTCTATTTCAAGTGACAATAATAAATAGTCATATTGACCTTTACATGTCTCAAATAAAATCAATAGAATTATATTCGGTATACAGACTGCTCAGAAATTGGCCAAGAGTGAGATAAGTAAAAAGTAAAGAATAATAAACAAATCAGGATCAAAGAACCAACTCCGAATCAGCAAGGTCAAAGATCAATTCAGACAAAGGCATCAACCACGTACCGTTCGGCAAAAAGCCAACCTAGAAACAATTCGCCAGTCCGTTAGTGAACTCAGCGAAGAAGATTAAACGGACTGTGAACTCAGAGTCGGACCATAGTATATGTACAGTACGAAAAATTCGGCAATCCCTGTAAATCATTCTTAGGACCGACGGGGAGAATTTTTAAGTGAGCACACTATAGGAAATATCATTTAATAAATGGAAGGAAATTTCAAGTATAGACTATGTGAATAGAAGACAGCGGCGACGGAACTGAACGAATGAATAGGGGAATTATATGAAAATAAAGAAGGAGAGTAAGTCGAGGGGAGATAATTCAGCCCAAGGGACCTCAATTGTAATTGAATCAAAGAGATAACACAGGTTACCCAGTAAAACATAAAAGAAGGAAAACCATAAGAAATAATTCACTTAACATAGTGATAAAACAGGCATACTTCGAGAGATCTCAACAGTTATAACTTTTAGACTACATAGAAAAATATGAAGGCCTGAGAAGTTCGGGGTAAAAAAACGGAAATAAGAGGCGAAAACACCGATCGGTGTGGAGAATGTTGGAAAATCTGCATTGACGAGAGGTGGGAAAGGAAAACGACATTCTGGGTGGGGAGAATTAGTAAAAACGACACATACAGTACGAGATATCATGTTTCGATACATCCGGTAGGGTGCTATTTGAATATTAACCAAAACGGTGGAAGTGATATTCTGTGTGGAAGTGGATTTTGTATACTTTCCAAAAATGGTACGAGCAAGTTTTACAATGTAAAGAAAAGAAAAGAAAAATGAAGGGCATTTTATTTTTCATTCCATACCAATCTCGACATAACGTTCAACACTGTCGTCATTCTATGAGACCTGTCTGCATTCACAAAATCTTGCCGTGTGACCACACAAACAACAAAATGAACATCTGTATGTTATTTTGCTTGTTAAGTTCGACCCCTTCTCAAAACCAAAATCGTTTGCGATTACCCGTGTTCTTTGATGGGCGACAACGGGGAGGCGTTAAAGAAACTGGTATGTGAATATTCTTATTACTTGCTAAATCTCGATTCGTGCTTTCAATGAATCAACAGGGTCCATGTTTTTGTAAGATTATGAAAGGGGAACAACAATTAGTAGTACAGGATGCAACGCGATTAAAACGCAAGGCGGTGATATTGAGAGGAAAAATAGGGCGGCCCTGTGATTTTTTTTTGTTATGCGATCTTTTTCATTTTTTTCCCAAACATAAACCCTCCACCTACAGTACGCGTCGTCGCTAGCAGACCATCACTACCATCTTTATTAAAGTTATTCACGTCGTCGTTATAGCTAGTACCAACAACGAACTTGCTCTTGTTCGAATACCCTTTGTTAGGACCGGAAAAATCGCTAATAAAAAGACGACAGCACTGTGATTTTTTTCTTCATATTTTTTACTTTTTCTAAACATGCCAAATGTGTATTTGATTGGTATAAAAATCAGTAGGTTGCATAACGGTAAAATTGTTTACATTTTCAGAAAACGGACAAGTATGGTACGAGATATTGGAACGTGTCGAAATGAGCCGATTTTTGTCGAAAACAGTGTGTAGTAATGGAACTTCTGTCCCTACCAATTACTTCAATTTTAGATGATTCTTCCACTGAATCTTACCTGTTCGTAGTGGTCATTACAATCGTTTCCGCATTTCGTACAGCACGTTAATGTCCATTTCCCAACCTTCTCCGTACCAATCGCCGAATGGTCCAAATAGAAGACGCGGATCAGCCCGAATACGTGGAATAACAGGAGAAGAGATTCAATCAAACCCATAAATAGTAATACAAATAAATAAAACTAGATCTCAATTTGCTTCAACAGTTCCCAACCAAATGGTAAACATAATGAAAAACCCACCTACGTCTGTGTTCCGGTCAATGAATGGCCACATTCAAGAGATGAATGTGTACAGATGGCCAAAGGAACCATTCGTTATGTTTACAAATATGAAATTCCGAATTGAGGCAGTCACAGGCTGGTCATTGAAACGTTGTAGAATAATTGCAGTACATTCATATTGCCCGAAAATTGGAAATTTTATGAGGGCCCAGCATTCAGTGTATGTAGTTCCCTACAGGTAAGAAAATTAATCGTAAAATATTATAAGAGATCCGATTTTGGACATTGCTGTAAAAATATTTTAAAATATTTTATTAAAAATTAGTAATAGCAGTGCGTGTATGACCTCCAAATATAGAAAAAGATGAAACGTAAAAGATGAAACGTTAACACTGGAAAGCATCCAACCATGCAAATGTGTAGGTATTGAATACCTACATTAACTATCTGAAAGCGTGCAATTCACAGTCAAGTCAGAGTTCAAACATCATGCCCGTTACATGCCCGTTATATAAATTGGAATCCGTGACATATTGAAGAGAGATCATAAAGGCGAGATATTTTTGAATTTTTCCAATAATTTGTTGACAAATTTATATAGTACGGTAATTGTAACCAGGTTTCCAGTACAGGTACTACTTTAAGTCGTCAACAATGTGACTGGTGGCAATATTTTAATAGTAATAAAACCCGTGTGGCCTGGGAGGTGACACGATTTTAATCACAATAATATTCTTGCCATCTGTCGAGGGTGGAAGAAGTCTATTTATGTGAAATATTGTACGACCATTCCTCTCGAATTTATTTTCCCCTTTCTTTCCCCCCTTCCTTCTTCCCCATACTTTTTTTAATTTATTTCCCCCCTTCCTTTCTCAACATTTATTTTTTTGTTGACATTCCTCACCAAGTGTGGGAAGATAGGAAATGGTTTTTCATCTGGTGGAGGTCGGGATGTAATAAATGACATCCTATACCTCATTAGGAGGAAAAATATTATCTATCTTCTCATATTTGGGGTGGTTGTTTTGCTGTGATTCTGTTTTTACAGTCAGCGTGTAGGTGGTAGTGTTTCTGTTCCCCGAAAAGGGTGGTACCCCATTTTGACAGGAGAAACACTCAATCTATCACTAATATGTATCATAGGTAATGGTGAGAGAATGGTTTTTTCACTAAAATGTAAACTTTTAACATGATTCTAGTAGGATCTTTATTTATGATAGAATGGAAGCATTGCTTTTAAATTAATAGACTGTCCACACTTTTAGTTACAATTATTGGGGAGACGCTGTATTATTGGGAAAGCTATATAATTACTCATTGTAGTTATAGTGATAAGTGTTTAATGTAGTGTACATAGTAAGAGACAAATTGAAGACAAAATGACGGGAAAAATGAAATAAAATTACTAGTTGTCTTTACCGTGATGAAAATGATCAGAACAGCAATCAATGAAAAATTTTTGACTAATTGCAATAGGACATAAAGAACGAATCGCCAAAGTTTTGTAAGATGTTGATCCTGCATCAGTTCTAAACTTTCTCTTTTGCAAAAGAGCCCAATTTGCAGTTCTTAGATTATATAACCTGGCGTTAGGCGAAGCATTATATTCAGGGAGATAATGGACATAATTAAGGTATCTTGTAATGCAGCAAGGAGCAGCTACAATTCATGCCTTCATTTTCAACCCATCTCTTGCCGTGAATTTATGTGAACATTTGGAACCGAATTTAAGGAACTGCTCTTTAGATACCGAAAGTAAACCCTCGCCATAGGTATTTGTAATTGATTGGATGCTGTCGATATTTTCGTAAACCAATGTTCTATAGTAATGACCAATGAAGAAACCTTCATCAATTGTCTGTTCTGCGAAAAACCCCAGACCAGCTTCATCGTGTTTGATTGTGGATGGTTTCAGGAGAAAATCTAGTGCCCTTTCTTTTATTTCAAGCATTATATTTGTAGGTATTCTATCAAGGGCTCACTTCCTCGATATTTCACACACGTGCCATGGTATGGGAACACCGTTCTCATACAAGAATTCATCCCCACTGGCTGTAAGATGAAGTAAATAATGTGCTTGGGGAAAGTCTGAACTGTATGAAATCCGAGGGAAATATCCTATACATCTCTCCCTTTTCACAGCAATGGCATCCTGATCTCTAAAATATTATTTTTTTGCAAGTAGATCTTATTACGTACCTTCAATGTCAGATTCATTTTTGAGCAACTGACGAGCGAAATACTCGACTAGTTGTGCCCAGCAGCATTCCGAACAGTTGTCATCCTCATCACCACTGACAAAATTCCTATTTTTTGGAAGAAGCATAGATGTAATTTGCGACAGAAAATGTACCAGAACATGGATCCACAACAAACTCACCCGGCTGGGTAAATTTCAGGATAATATCCATCATCTGCTTTCTTGAATTTTGCTTTGGTCGGAGAAGTTTTCTTCTAGCGAAAGATTTCCTCTGAGATGAAAGGAATAACTTTTCATCAATAGCGATCCTTGAGGTGTTATTCATTTCATTACATGTTACGGGACAAACAGAAGTAATGAAACAAGAACGACTGTTGTTTATAATTTTCAAAGCGAGATCTCATACCATACTATTATTCCAGAAGTGTACTGCATGTTCAACCACTGAGAGATGCGTGAGACGTTGTGTTCTTGCATCTGATGCATAGCAACCCTTTTCTTCGTGTAATGGGGCGGTGTTTCTGCCACAAAGAAAACACTTATTTCAGTCTTGTATCCTTTTCCAATTTCATCATCCGCAGGGTTTTCAAATGGGATTAATTCCATCTTCGACTTAATATGTTGAACCCAGGAAGAAAATTGCATTGCCGAAAAAATATGCACATGACTTCCCTGTTTCAAAACAGTTTCCGAAAAATGTACCAATTGTTTCATTTCTTCTACCGTGAACGGATCGTGATCTGAATTTGGATAGTCGTTGGTATATCTAATGTCGTAAGGAGGGTATGTTACAATTAAATGAAAATTAACTTCTAGACTCTGACCCATGGCATCCTCATGTATGTCAGTAAGGAACTGAAAATTGCAGTGATATCAGCAACAGTAATTCTGCATAATTAATTTCAGCACTTCCATCGCTTTCAATTCCATTGAATTTAGCATATATTAAGCTGCTGTTTCGATAACATATTCGTCCTCTACTGGTGTCTGTATATCCGAAGATTGGTCTGGGGATACTTCTGTTTCTTTGTTTCCAGAAACCTTAGATTTCTTCTTCTTTCTATGCAATTTTCCAAAAAACCATGAACTTTTAAGCTTCCCATTACCTGTTTCCATTTCCTCTGAATGTGAAATGTCCTCATCAACGCGTACAGCAACTTCCATGGTGTTACTATCTGGAACGGATACGTTGAGATGCTCGGAGATATGAACGGGTATACCATAAAATCATTGCGGCAAATCCTAACTGTTTGAATCACAGAACAAAGGTTTTAACATTGGAGTTGATTCCATGTTGGAATCGGGTCATACAACGAAATGTTGCACGAAATGTTGTGCAGGTTGGTTAAACATGAAAATGCGATGTAACTAAATGCTGTGTTCATTCTGTTTGTTCTTTTCCAAGCTTGTTCGGGCATCATTTCTTCGATATTGACTGGTTCATCATCTGTATTAAATTTGGTTTTTTGAGTAACGGGAGGGAAGAATTCGTTCTTGGTAGAAATACTTCAAATCTGGATGTTGCTGATTTGTGGAAGACGTACGGTGACATCATTGTTCTGACGAGATGAATGTTGATTGATGTTGCCAGTCGTGCTCAGGCATTGGAAATGGTTTGACAAACAAACCCTATCATTGTACCAGTAAAAGTTTTAATACTGAGAATATTCCTATTACGTTTCTTAGAATGTTTTCTGGGAATTGTCTCCAAGATAAATTAATTCTGTGGTAAAATAGAAAAAATTCTGGTGTTGCGGTATGCATGTTGAATGGGTTCCGTCTTGGTCTTTTCACAGTTGGCTAGATGATCATGTGGGTTAATGTTATACCAACTAATAATCCAGTCGAAGTGAAGTTGTCAGAGAACAAGTCAGTGAACAGTTTCAGTGTGCATTTAGCTCTACAACCATATGTGTATATGAAGAGAGCCGCATGAGCTATCTGTCGAACTTGCTGAGAACCCATTTCTGCTAGGACCTTGTCACCGTTAGCTCTTATAGAATCGAATAGAGATTGTTTCAAAGGCTTCCGTCATTCGCCTTTCTTTCGAAAACGTTTTATTATCTGAAAAATTGGGTCGTCATGGAACCTCAACCATTTCAGATAGTTCTTGAAGTTGATTTTCCTTTAGTTGAAGTTTTCTTTGAAAGATGAACTGGAGAAACTGTCGATAAAGGAAAACAACATGAATCTATTCAATTCAGATTCAGGGGCTGAATGTTTCCTGGTAGAGTATTTCACAGTACAGTTTGAAGATGATATGTTGTGTTGTCGCTCAGTTCCGTGTTGAAAATGGAGCCTTAAAAACTGTTGGGGAATGGGACGTAGAATGTTGAAATTGATTGTAAAATTCTTCTGGGAGATGTTGGTGGAGAAGAATATATGGAGTGTGAAGTTACTGTTGTAATGATCAAGTTGTCAGGCGTAGCTTTTTAATTGACGTGATGTGTTTAGATGTTTTTTGTGATATGACGTTTTCGAAGAAAGTGTTGCTGCAACCGTATGATCACGAAAGTGAGAGGTTGTATTATTCGAATAGAGGCACAATCTTCGATGTTGATGGTGGGAGAATAGTAACGAAAGTGAATATGGTACTGTAATTGTAGTAGTACGGTGATGTTATGTCCAGGAAAGTTATATCATGTTGTGATCCGGTATATGTTGTAGAAAAATAAATGTTTAACATTCCACACCGGGACGGCGTGGGCCTGTTTGTACAGCTGTAACAGACGAAGAAACAATGAAAAACGTTTCCTTCATATGGATTCCGAAAAATTGCTGGAAATTAATTAATTGATTTCTCGTTGTAAAAAATCAATAATTTCATTTCCCGCAATTTCCCGTCCTGCCTATAGAGGAAAATGTTTTGCAGGAAATTAATTATATAATTTTTTGCAACAAAAAATCAATTGTTTAATTTATTTCAATTTTTCTTCTTCCATATGTATGTAAATGTTTTGCAACAAAGTAACTATTCAATTTTTCGTAAAAAAATCAGTTTTTTAACTTCCTGTCATTTTCGGCTTCCATATGGACCGAATTTTGTCGGAAACATTTTCCAGTAATGTTTTCGCCAATAATTTATGTTGCAACCTGTCACGGGTTAATACAACACATCTGTTCACGGTACAACTATTGTTTCGTTATAAAAACGCCGTCTGGTTGACAAAGTCATACAACAGTTGCGTTTATAATAACAAAGACTAAAATTCGATCATCGATGTCATACAACTGAGGAGAATTTCTGAAGCGAAGCCATACGAACATTTACATTGTCAAATCGCGCTATTTTCTCTTGTACATATTACACGCAACATTAAGATCTCCTTCTTCACATTCACCCATTATCAACTGGCTTCAATATTTCTGAACTACAGCATAATACTTCTATAATCAGCTATGTCCTCATGTTATGCACCAGGACGGGGGGAGTGTCTCATGCATCGCTACCTACCGGCAATAGGTGAAGAACTATTCCACAAACTGATTCTTGGAAAGGAAAATGGAACGGATGCAGTGGCAAGGGATATAGTTCCAGATGTTTCTGTTTAGCTATAATGTCTAGATGAAGATTACACTGAAGTCCTGAAGTCATCCCGAAGGTGTTGTGGAATTGATTATTCGGATATAAGTGCATTCCTTGTTGGCACAGAAAAATTAAGGGCTGGAAATGGACATTAGCTCAGAGAGTTTAGCAAAATGGGCAAAAGCTGCCGTGGATGACGTATTATACAGAGTAGAAATATTCTACGTGCAGATTGAGCCAGTGAATAAGGAACGAGAATATCCGTGCGTACAATGAAATAAGTACCAATAGAGCCATCCGACGTGATTTGGATTCAGAAGAAAGTGTTCATTGCTAGGATTAACAAGCAATGAAAGTAATCGCAATTAAATACGCGAACAGGGATAGTATTGAGAAGACCGATGCAGGAAGTCTGTTAAGTTTACTGAATTTCTTTTTAGTAATTATAGACGGTCTAATTATGTCTTCAATTCAGTCATGTAAGAAACTTTAAGAACCCTTTGAGGGATGTGAACACCGAGCATCGTGATGCATTTCTTACATCTTTTGAAGAAGAGCAGTATCAAGTTGGTTCCAGAATGATTTCAGTGACCTTCGAATCTGAACATGTTGATGGCAAGTATACTGGTATCTCGAAATTATGCAGCCTGAAAACCAATAGAATTGTACTGAAGTCCTAAAAGACATTGTTTATTGTGGACGGTATAAATATCCTTTCCACACTCCAAATTATTGGTGGAATGGTCACTTCTGAAACAAATTGGGCAAGATATCGTATTAGTGTCGGTCTTCTCGTACATAATGACAAGGCGACCATGAAACCGTGAGAAGTTATGAATCTCAGAAGGTCTCAAACATATCATCGGCGTAGACAAAAAGGACCTTGAGGTCATTGGCTTCATGAGCAGTGTCATTCAATATTCTGAGACTTTCACCGAACAATGTAAAATACCATTTCAAGAAGCAAGGAAAGTGGCTATTTCGAAGAATAAGAAAAGAACAAATTTCCCTGATACTAGAAGCACCGCAACACATTAACGGTACCCTAGTGTGTGAAAGATGCTTGTCAGATTCAAATCTGCCGTGGAAAGGATCATACCATACCGCAATTAGGAACTGGACAAGATTCTTGTAAAAGAGGGATGAAGTACTTGTACAGTGAAATTACCATGAACGGTACAGAGCACACTATAACATACCTCCTGGATGTAGCTAATACTTATTTTGGAAGCCCAACAAAAGGAACATTCGATGCAAATGTCTTCTATCGGCTTGGACATAATTTCTTAACGTCTATGTAGACATTATTGGAAGCAACTGCCGGCGGTGAGTATGATTTATCTGAGGAATAAGTTCCTAGGACAATGAAGCAACTAATGGACATTGTTTGTAGTCCCAGAGATACGCAAAATGAATCAATCTATTCGTGCAACCTTTTGCAATCACATGAGACTTTTCTAGTATGATGTTGGAAATAGGTCTGGAAAACTAGTTACCCGTTCAAATTATCGTCATGACAGACTTGTCAGGAGAATAAAGCAATGTTGTTTAAAATAAAATCATGATGGTGGGAATGTAGGAAAAGAAACAAGATGAATGGGTGTCCATGGGATTCTTCCAGCTCATACGAGAAGCAAGAAAAGGCAACAACGTGGAGTTATCGACCTAAACAACGGTGATGAGGAAGGACATCGATCTAAAAAATAGAAGGAAAAGGAAAATAATCCCATGTTGTTTAACAGAGAAGAAGATAGGTGAGAGATTGAGGTATTGGCAAGTTGTGGAAGGTCAAACTTAATAAAAAATAAACTCTTTACCGGATTAGTCAACATCAACAAAACGACTAAATTTAATGGCCAGTCCCTTGCCACGGTCTATTATGGTAGAGTAAATCTTCTATTTAGATAATAAACTGCCTCTAAATTCCATACGACCTGTATAAAATTTCTATGTGGAATAGAATGAATAAGATATGTAGACATGTAGTGACCATTAAAGAAATGATAGCACACCGAATACACAATGTAACAGAGGATACCGTCTATCAGGTTCCAAGGGAGCGTAGAAGTCGTGAAACACGGGCGAGAAAAATTAAGATTGACAGGACGGACGGAGAAGGAAAGAAAGTAGTGGATTTAGGCATTTTACATGATATGAAAACACTGCTGAAGTCGGAACTCATCCCAGATATTCTCATCGTGCGCATGTATATACACGTATGACTAAATACTGGCATTTAGACAAATAGCTTGGATGTGAGATGTCTACATGCAAGGATAACATATGAAAGTTCGTACAGATGACACAGAATCGTATAAATGGTTACATGCAAGAATGAATTTTGAAGGAATATGTGGACTTGCCTACTTTTACAGAAAGAAACAAGAATCGAATAGTGATGGGTACTTAATTCTGGAGAGTATGTGTGATCCGTTCAACATAGATGACAGTTTCAGAAGGACCTTTTCAGGAAAATGCCGACTTTCCTTCACAGACAATAGGTGAACTATTTTCCGAAATTCAAACATGGTTTCCGAGGAAAGAGGTGCTGAAAGAGGAAAGCGATAGAGATCATTGGAGTACTATTATAAACACTGGTGATTCTGGAAATGACAAACATGACTGAAACAATGGCATTTCACGTTACACCGGTATCAGAATTCTCAGAGTTCTGATACTTAAGTAGCTTCCAATGCCATTGTTTGTGTCATGTTTGTCACAATTTCTTTTCATTTCATTTTCAAGCAGGCTGCTTGAAAATGAAATTGAAAGTCATTGTGACTATGTATGTGAAGCTAAACACCGTGCTACACTGGAATTATAGCTAGAATTGTTGTGTGCCTTGTTGAATTTAGATAACAATTGTAAATTGCCGACAAAAATTCCAAACTGTGGGCGCCGCTTTCTTATCCCTGGTAAGGATTTTCTACCACAACATGGTCATAATGTCTTTCAAGTCAGGTAGAGTGGCCCCCTCGGTTATTTCACAATTTCAACTTCAAATGAAGGTGTACGTCTATGGATAGGTCCTGGGTCCCATCTTTATTCTCATTTCAGTCAGGAGGAAAACGACAGATTTGCAAGTTGTTTGGAAATGCATGAAATTCAAATCCTCTGCAGTCTATTTTCATTGGAAGTGGTTCCATTGAGCATACAGGGGTAAGATGGAATGGTACAGGAGCACTGAGGCTTAGAATATATATTACGACGGACGGTAGCAATTTGAAAGATGCCATTTCATGTGCATATAGACGCCGTTTTAGCCGGAAAGGTCAACTTCTGTCTGTTCAAAAATCTCAAAGTTTAAGCAGTACTTCGAGTCGTGGTCATAGCGACGGAGAACCATATGAAAGTTATGATGGCCGTGTCGATGATGTACACCATATGGATGATATTCATCTATATCTTGTACATCATAAGTTTATTTCTACTTCTATTCTAAATTGATAAAATGCAAGAAAATTGTGAACAGAACAGTGGATCGGAGTTATCGATGATGGATTTCAAGAAATGGAGGTACCAAACAACAATATGTCAGACGACGGATAAAATATTTGCAATACAAGAAAGACGTTATTGATGTGTCACGTACAAAAATAAATATCACTAGTGCCACAGATCTGAACTTTTGACATTTTTTCAACGAGGTTGACCGTGACCATATGTCACATTCCCTGCTCTCCGAATTCTTTTCACAGTTGTACATGTCCATAAGAAACCATGTAATGACAAATGAAAAGTCTTCAATTGAGTGGAATGAAAGTAGAAATACGTCGCCGAAGTCCTTTCTTAGAATGTTACATATATATACCGATAAAACAGCAACAAATTTGAAGTCGAAATCCTTAGTTTGATATCCCATACATGTCAAAATTTTGAATATTTCTGGACAATTGAGGCGATTTCTTATAGACCATGGATATACTTTAGTTAGCATTTTTCCTGTTCGCTTACAAGAATCACAGTCCGAGAAAGTCATAGAAGACTACTGTCGTGATAGTGACACAGAAAGTGATGAAATTATTGCGATTGACTATCACGTCTCACTGACCTCGTCATCACGTGGTCGAGATGATAAAATCGTTTCGTTGAACGAAATGATTTTATCATCTCGACCCCGTCATGATGATGTCAGTGGGACGATTTTCAATTAACGGCAGAAAAATCTTTGTCATTGCCTTATGCAAGTTTCATAAGGCAATGACAATGATTCTTGTGCCGTTGATTGAAAATTCAAAAGAAGGTTTTATGGTCTTTACAAACAACACAATGAAATGGAATTGCGCCCTTGTCATATTATCATACTAATGTGACATACCCAAAAGCAAAGACATGTCTGTCGTTCTCCCTAACTTCACCACCACACGTCGACGCGCGAGATTCTTAGGAACTTCTACCAATGTCAAGACAGGTCCAATATCTGCATTACAGCCTCCCAGAGCCGTTACCGATGTACTAACTAAAAGGGATGCAATTACCGCTTTGTTGAAATAATCAAATACAGCATCTTCAACAGCAGAGAAGAATTTTTCAGAAAAGGTAGCACAACAAATTCGGCAGGACAGTTCTGTGGCACCATGGGTCTCATTTCTGGAGAAGCTGGAGGAGGGACTCCAAACCTACTTCTTCCATGTGTGTTATAAATTTCTACGTATGAACCATTTCCTAAACTTCATCTCGGAACTTCTAAAGAAATCAAAAATTGTTTCATGATATATCTGTCAAGTCCATTCTCAAGGACGAAAAGCATGGACACATGGAAGAACGGGAAACAATTTCGGGCATAGCGAATGGCACTGTAATGGCCTTGTAAAAAACTTCTTATTGCAATAGAAATCCAGTTCGTTGTACCCGGTTCCCATCTTGACTTTTCAACAAAGGAGAAGTCCCAACAGATGAACGGTTTATTTCTACTTAATTCAATTCGAAGAATGAGGGAAAACAATATAAACGTTTGGATACGGTTTTCCCTTTCGTGGCAGGATATATTGGTAGATATACTTGTTACCAGGATGATTCTCTTTTGAAAAACATTTGTACAAACTACACAACATTAATGCAAGATTTGCTATACGACAATATTTCCCTCTGGTGGTCACAGAATCGATAGCTGACATCGGGGATAGAATTACTATTCTCGAATTTAAATATATAGAAAGCTTTCAGAACGATTTCGATAATGTAATTCACACATGAAAGTTCCATTTACTAAACCACGTGGTAGAAGACCTCTCTAGTTTTGAAATTGTAAACATTATTGATGCATCATCCTATGAGCACTTCAATAAATTCTTCAAACAGTCATATCTGTCTACTTCCTAAAGAATGGCATTAAGAATGAATGAAACAGTGAAAAATATGATACCAACAATTTCAACTATACGTCTTAGTTCAACGCATGCTGCGTTTCTAAAACAACGTTCCATCCAGATTTCTGTACAAAATTCGACAGGGTTGACTACTACAGCAAAAGGTAAAATCTCCCTATTACCATATTTGGTGCGGGACGGTATTTCTGTTTCGTTACAACAGGTTGATACCACAGGACAAAGAATAGGACTGTGTAACGAATCTATGACGAACTTTCTTACTAGTAGCTCCAATATTGAAAAATTGATCACGTGGCAGTGTAACAGTTTTTACTGACATCGTTCAGACCTACTCCCGAAACCACGGTCCGCTGCTTACAAAGTCCGAATTTTCTCTCACAATTTCCAAGTCAGCGCACATAGTTGGGGGACATATTCCAACGTTACAACAGTATGACATTCCTATAAATATTGCTAATGACAGACCTCCACATCGCCGTGAAAGGCAACGCATATTAGCAACAACAAAGTTCGGTCCGAACAAGAAGGAAAGGAATAGATTCGTCCGTATAAAGGGTGATGACGGAAGTATTCCCGTTTACTATATAGTAAAAGTCTTCCTCCAATTCCATACAAAACAATACCGTACTATGGACAAGAAGAATTTGGCTTTCGATCAATACATAGAATTCACTCAGACTCTGGAAAATCTCGATAAAGTTTTGAACTGCATATGCCTTCGATGAACTACATCTGGTAATGTTGACTATACAATACTTGGCAAAGAAACAAATCCCGTGGAAAGTATTTAGAAAAAGGAGAGTGTTACAATATCATTGATTTAGATACCATATGTTCATCCGTACATGTATTGCGGTTAAATTACGGAATTGATTTGTGCACTGAACAGTTTCCATGGACGAAGAAACGGTTCCGCATTAATCATTTTTAAAAAGAAAGAGATTCGTTCAAATCTCTACTAACTGATTCTGAAAAGAATGACAAAGATAATTACCACACGTAACATAGTCATATACATTATTCTATTTCAAGTTACATATTCTGCCATTCCAAATCTTCTTTCATATTCCCATTCACTTCAATACCTCCTTCATCTTCAAATAAAGTACTTCGTGCTGGTTCTTCGCTGTATGGCTTTCCAAGTTTATCAATATTTTTAAAGTCAGACGCTATGTCTGCTATATAGCAGTCATGAATAATTCCGCACGGCGTTCCAATATACTGTAGAAACCAAGTTGATTGTATAGATATAAAAGGTTTCTTCGGAATTTTCGTGTTAAAAATTATTGTGGCGTCACGTTTCATCTTTGAACATACGTTCTCCCTCTCCCTCTACACATTCCGGTACTTCCAACTCCTCAGGGACGTATTCTTCTATATATATTCTTATTTTCCCAATTAATTGTTCCATTGCCAGTTTTACATACTTAGAAAACATTTGGTTGAATTCGTTCTCAATACCCCCCACGATTGTAGATGTTAGACACAACGAGCGATTTATTCGTGCGAAGGATCGTGAAGAGGTGACGGTGAAGTGCGTCAAGGGATGATGGTGGAGAGATGGCGGTGAAGTGCGTCGCGGGATGATGCAAAGGATCGTGGAGAGATGGAGATGAAGCGCGTCGCGAGATGGTGGTGGAGAGATGACGGGAGGTTAGAAAAGGGGATTTCCGGCATTACACGTAACAATTATTTGTAAAAAATACTGTATTCTGAATTTATGCTGGAAAGGATTACACGCTTATTCAACTATCAAATCAAGTGATATGACACACGTGTTCAAATTAAAGATTCGACTTTAGGTGATTTTGCCAAGATCCAAAAGTATATTTCTACTACACGTGTAGATCGGGACATGATCCAAAATGGAATTTGGTTTATCTAGTATAAATACCATCCTCAGCAGCTCGAGGAAGTAAATAAAGAAAAGGTAGACATTTACGATTTACCTAACTAATTTCTCAGAACACAGATACCCATATACGAGTAACGAACACTTCGCAAACGACCATCGGACTAATACGCCTGTAGCAAATCAACCACTTATCCACAGAGCAAAAGGAGACTTAGCAGTCATTTCGGGAACTCAAAAACCTCGGGAGTTCTCAGGAGGTAATAACCACACCACCCGACCTAGATTAATGCAAAGGTACTACAACGTATCAGCGAAATAGGTCGACCATAGCGTCTATCACCAGATATTCGTTAAGGGCATAAATCACAAATGGTTTGACACTTTATTATAATTACCACACTCTCGATTGAATTTAGCTGACCGCTCCACTTACCCTCTGAACGACTACTGCTCTTATTCACACACAATATTCTCATACATTTTTCACACACTTTATTAGAATTTATCGGAGGATCGCAGGGTATACCATGTAGATTATCATAGCAGATAACGCATAAAAAATAATCGTTTCGATAAGAAAATCAGGTTCGATTTGGAGTAGATATCGACAACGACACTCCGTCAAAATAAGTAGCTTGACACAGCTAAACAAATCCACACATCTACGAGAGGAATACTCATCATAGTATCTTCCAAAATGTCCCCTTCTTCTTTATCCGGTAAATATCCAATCGAATCATGCAATACTGCAGGATCAATCTTGCTTCTAAACAGATTCCACATTTCTTCATCGTCATCATGTCGGTCAACGACAGGTTCAACAGAACTGCCGCATTCTCAAAATTCAATATCTGAAATGTCCGCAGTACGCCACCAGGGCATGTCTAACACACAGTTTTTATTGGTTTTCATTACATTCCAATTCGCGACAGAAATTTCCCCCTCTCTCCGATCCGTTGCACCGTATTTTTCTAAATTGAATCGGATAGTAGAGAGCCAGAGCCAAGTGTTTCAAAGAATCTGTCTTTTGCAGCTCTTTTTCTGTGTTTCGAGAAATGAATTCCTACTTCCAAAGGGCGTAGTTTCTGGGTAAAGTAAACATAAACTTGGGCATGCGAATTTTTGGGGTCCATGTAGAGTACATAGACACGACTACAGGGAATGAATTGTTCCGGATGGTAACTACGGACAAAATCTACGCAATTTGAAGAAAAATGAATAGGCCATGAACTTTGGGCATAAACATTTTGTAGAATTAAATTTATGAGACATACAAATTTACTTACCGATAGTGGAAAATAAATGGAAGAAATAGTCCGAGCCCCCTTTCACGTGTCGGAAGATTGCACGAATGTGTAATTCAAAGTATCTTTCAGGCAACGTACATTTTATGGTATGTTTACTATTTAAAAATCTACAAATTTTGTAATAAAAAGTGGATGGGCAATGCAAAACTTTCTAGAAAAATTGAAAAATTTAATGTATGTTAACTAGGCCCGCGAGTCCACATTTTGAACGAGAGAGTGAATGAATACTTCATAAAATTCTACGCAAAATGTAGTTATTTATGAATGTCTAATCAACCTATTCTTTCGCGCTTTGAATGTGAAAGCGTAGTTGTGTTACATTTTTACATACATTTTTTAGATGGAAACGTGAATGGTGAATCCAGAAATCATTCATTTGATAAATGGGAATGTGGATGGGTAGTGGCCGTTATCAGGTGTATATATGTGCTATATATGTATAATGAAGGTATATGCGAATGTTGTATGGAATATGGGTGATATACATTGCAATACATGTATTACAATTACGGTATACATGATATATTTAATTATAATAATAATAACAATGTCATACAATACGAATATGAATTTGAGAATGAAGTGAAAAATCAAATGGGTACAGAGTGTATTATTGAACATTGTGATAAATAAAAAGAAACAGAGAAATCAGCATATCATATAAAACAGAGGAAACACACGCCAAAACTAGCTGCAAAAGTCCACTGAAACGATAAAGAAATTTTGAGACGTCCATGTTATAGACATGATGACTTTTGTTCATCTGCTGAGATATGAAAAACACATAAATAATAATATAAATCGATATGATGTTAGTAAATTGTATATGAAAAAACAAAAATAATGTAATGTAAATATGAAAATTGATATGGTTACAAACCTGTACGGGTGACGGAGTATGTAAAGAGACGAAAATAAGTTACCTGTAAACAGAAATCGCTACAACCAAGAATAGAAAAGGAAAGTTAGTAATTTGTAACGATGAGATAGAAATTGTACAATGAGAGAAAGAGTATATATTTATACGTATATCCACGGGAATATGATTTGATAGCATTGTTGTTGTCGCGATAGAAGATGACAGGTCTCGGTCGGTGTAGAGCATTGACGAAGACCGAAAAGTCATTTTTCGGCGCCAATGATCATTCGTTGATAACGTCTGTGCTTCCGGAACTGAATGCCTACATTCAAGAGGCGTAGTTTTGAGGTGTATTTCACATCTACTAGGCCATGCGAATTTTGGGGGTCCGTGTAGGTTACATACATGAAACTACAGTGTTTGCATGGTTACGAATGGTAACTGAAGAAAACATCTACACAATTTGAACATAAAATGAATGGGACATTAACTGTGGCATACAGATACTGTATGTTTTAATGTATGAGGTATGAAATTTACTTACAGACGGCGCAGAATAAATGGAATAAATATCCCGGGCCAACATACATGGTTTGAACAATTACACGAATATAACATTGAAAATTTCTTTCACACACAGGAGATTTCTGTGTATGTTATCTAGGTTCATAACTACACATTGTGTATGAGAGGTTGAATGAATAATTCATATAATACTGTAAAAAATGTAGTTTGTAATGTAAGTCACATTGACTTTTACATTCATGTTCTGGATGTTTGAGTGTATGTACACTACATTAATTCATTCATATATCGTATGAAATCGACAATGGTTCATCCATTTTACATATATTTCATGAATGTGAAAGTGGATGGTTATTGCGTTTTCTGATTTATATATCTGTTATATGTAGGAATGATATGGTGGCATATGAGAATGATATATAGAATAATAGGAATATACATTGCAATACATGTATACCAATTGTGGTATACACGATATTAATATTTTTATTATTTGTGATATCATGCGATAACAAATCGAACAATTTGATAAAAATAAGA
>JAULBU010020702.1:0-19371 GCA_032358235.1 Odonthalia washingtoniensis
GAGGACATTGACTTTGGGCCGCAGCAAGGCCGATAATGGGAGGTGGTGGCGTTTCAGCGAATGGACATTACGGGGAGAGTCGGTGGAAGGGTGATCGGGGTGGCATTTGGCCCGGCGCCCGTCTTTAAAAGGGCGCCAATATGGGTGTGGTCTATACTATCGGACTCTCTCTCAGCTGACAACTCTTCCACCCCTCCTCATCATGAGGGGGTGTGTGAGAATTGAAAGCATGATGCGCTACGCATTCTTTCGCGATTCCACCGACCAGCGTTATCAGCGGCATGCGCCACGGCGGCCGTTCGGTGGGCGAATTCCGTCGACTTTCGGACATTCTCTTTCACACCACGCGTTTCCATACCAGCTATTATGCTCTCGTATGCGGCCATTATTTGATGCAGTCTCGCTAGTCTTGGCGCGAAATTTCCTTCATCGGCCATCCGGTCCCGTCTGTGGGCGTATACGCCCAATCTTTGACGTCATCGCGCGCGTGTTCTCACGCGACTCCCTGAAATGTTCATCCGTGCGCCAACATTCGTCGCGTGCATGTTCGCGAACGACTGTTTCCAATAGTGACCTGGTCTCTTCCATCGGCGTGCAGGACCATTCGTCGAAGTCATTGCGCGCGATTTCCTTCAACAGGTACCTTCTGTTGGAGTGTATGTCAATTCTTCGGCGCCATCGCGCGCGTGTTCGCACGTGAATTTCTTCATCAGAAACCTGGTCTCTACCGTTGAGTGTTGGATCAAATGGGATCGAGACTCCAGCTTAGGCGCAAGAAATAACGGGAGACGAGCTCTTCTGGAATATGGCAGCGAGGCTCCCACGTTTAGCCAAACGGTCGGGTCTAGCGGAAGTGGAACTCGAGGTTTCCTCGTAGAGTCTTTCGATGGTCTTTGATGTATTCTACGAGCCACATGTCCCCTTTTGCAACTTTTCAAGCCATGTCTTGGGAGGTTGCGGCCGCTGGATGGCTTATGGCAGCATCCGATTCGGGATCGGGTGGAACGCGGTCTGTGCCGACGCGTTCGACGATTTAGCCGCGTTGTTTGACAGCAGTTCTGGCTGTTGAAGGGCTATTATCTACTTCCTGTGGTTTTTTATTTCAATCTATTAGTATTATGGTATCAGTCCCTACCCTTCCCTTCTGGCAAGACACAGCCCCGGTCACTGTCTTCCTGATGGTTTCCTGCCTCACTTTGTTATCTATTTATTTCCGTTAATGTTACTCGGCCCTTTATTGTTATTCGTGTATTACACGTTCGATCTTCCTCCCCTATTATATCTTCGTAAGTAGGTGCGGGGGTAGTAAGATCGTGGAACCGTATTAGTGTGGTGTCACAGCCGACCCTGATTCGAGGTCGGGATACGGGTGTGGAAAAGAGTGCTGACGTCCCGTGCTTGTTTTACGCCCACTGATTTCGCGTAGCATGGACTTGGTAGACGTCTTTGTCAGAATCTGTCCTCTGGGGGAAGCAGATTAATGTCAGTAGACAGGTTAGGTTGGATCTGGTGTTTGTTATAAAGTTGTCTTCTTTATTATTATTAATGTGGCCGTGGATCTCAAGCAAATGCATATCATTTGCAAAACGGTACGGAGACAATGTTGCCACCTATATAACCACACTATTGAATTATCTCTAGATTATGCTTAAGTCTCTAGATTATTCGTTTCGTACATGTGTAATACCAGATTGTATTCTTCCATCATTGGGTTGTTTTATTTACCCTTTTTTTACTAATGATACAGTCTATGATCCCGTCTTTGTCTCTAGCTTTTATTATTCGTATTATTACCTTTCCTCCCTTGAGCGCATCGATGCTCAAAGTGATAAATGAACCTGAATAGGTAGTAACCTAACTAGATTCACACTGGCCGCCGCTTCCAGTACCCGATAGGGCCCCTCGACTGTATGTTGGAGCTTAGGCTTCCTGTGGGTACCGTCGTCTGGGTCTAGGAAGACCCATCCCCAGGCTGCGGTTTGTGACGGAACCGACGTACTGGTTTGTAGAAACACCGTTTATACTGTGTCTGGGTCTTCTGAAGCGTAGCTAGAGCTCGGGAAATGGTCTATTGTAAGTGTTAGACGAACGAAAGGCGCTGCAACCCCCAGTGGGGTTATGACAAAACCTCGGATGCGGTTGTGAAGTCGGATGGTGGCCGACTCAGGACAAGGTCGAAAGGCCGTGATCCGGTCGTTCGATGGACGTACATTTTATACGCGTAGGTCAAAGAAGGCACGTATGTGCCCCAGTCTTGATGGTTCTCGTCGACGTAACAAAGAAGCATGGCTGCGAGCGTGCGGTTATAACGCTCGCACTGGACATTGGTTTGGGGGTGGTACGTACTTTTGAACGTGTTGGACACCCCCAGTATCTGACAAGTTTCTTGGAGGAATTTGGACGCGAACTGGGGCCCATGGTCAGTGATCGTTTCTTTGGGTGTACCGTACCTGTACACCCAGCGTGGATAGAAGGAGACCGCTATCACGTATGCGGTCGTCTTCCGGAGGCACACGAATTTAGTCAGCTTCGTGAAACGGTCAGTGATGACGAGGATGTATTTGTTACGCTTTACTAGCGGGTAGTGACCCCAACAAGTCCATCGAGACGCATTCCAGTGGCACTGTTGCTGGAAATAGTTGCATCGGGTTAGATTTCCAAATGAGGTGTATACGATTCTTCGCTCAATGAAAACAGGATCGTACCGTCCCTAGTACGTCTGCGGCCATTTGGGGCCAATAATATGTGTGATAGAGTGTATCTGTTAATCTTGTTTGCGCAGAGTGGCCGACTAGTGCGACGTGGTGTGCCATATGACAGAGGCGTTGTTGCAGCACCCTCGGAACGATTATTTGGGTCAAGTGCGGTTCCGAGGGGCGTCGACGGTGCACACGCCATCATAGCCTTAAAAGTACGTCGGTTCCAACGATCCGCAGTGGATCGTTGTTTGGCAGAAGTCGTCCGATATTTGGCCCTCGAAGAATCCTCGAGGGAAATCGGAGTTGAAAGGTCGTCTAAGGACGAAGTGGTTTGATGAGGAATACTGTCAGCCGTGTCCAACTATGGCTCCTCGAGGCTCTGGAGGTTCAGGGAGTTCATCATGGCTAAGGCTTTTGCGTCAAGTTCCAAGTCGGATGCCTCTGAGATATTTTGCTCCGACGCGGCAGCGGGGGTTTGCCCCGCCACTGGGGTTATCTGTCCCCCAAAATTTGGGGAAGATTTTGCGTGTCGGCTCTGCCGCAGCTTGTCGATACCTGGACGCCGATATCGAATGTGGGGATGTCATCGTCAAAAGGAAACTGTTCGGCGTCGTCTGTCATGCGTGAGGTGAGGAGGAGAGATAGGGGGTATGGCACTTGGTGTAATCGTGCGGGCCGGTGTACGATTTGAAAATTGTACGGCGCCAGTCTTTGGCACCACCGCGCAATTCTACCAGTCGGGTCCTTAATGGAGAACATCCATTTGAGGGCGTTGTGATAGGAATGTATGGTGAAGGGTTGGCCGTAGATTTACGGCCGTAGGGTAGTTATACCACATACCATGGAAGGAATTCCCGTTCTATGTCACAGTATCTACGCTCCGACCTTGTCAGGGCTCGAGACCAGTATCCGATGGTTGCCCAAGACGACCGATTATCGTCATCATGTTGTTGTTGGTGGACTGCACGGATTTGGTACGCGGAAGCATCGGTGTCTATCACGAAGGGCCGGTCCAAGCGTGGGAGTCCCCCCACTCGACGTCGGCCTCTTTGCCGAGCATGTCGTGGAAGGGATGCGCGATATTTGCAGATTCATGAATAAATCTCCGATATAAGTTAGATGACCAGAGGAATGACCGGAGTTGCGTGATGTCCTGGTTAAAGACGGCTTCTCAGACGCCGCTCGTGGCGCCAGACGCGATCGCTAGCTTCCCAGGTAGAAGGACGTGGCCAGGGTACTTGACTTTGTGCTGGGATAACTCGCACTTGCGTAGATTGAGCGAGATTTCTGCAGAACCATGAAGGGTTAAGACGTCGTCTACGTATTGGAAGTGCTCCTACATGGATCTGGAGAAGATGGTCAAGTCGTCAAGATAGACCAGGTATGTTTTCATCGTACGCGCGGAAGCATCATGCCCAGAGCGTGTTGGAACGTGACCGGCGCAATGTGGATGTTAAAGGGTATGTACATGTAACAGAATGCACCGCAATGGGATATGAAGGGCGTCTTGTACTTATCCTGTGGGCCTAGCCTCATTTGAAAATAGCCGCTTTTTGCGTCGACTGTGATGCAGACCGTCGCCTCGCCTAAGCTATCGATACAATCATCCAGGCGTGGTAGTGGATATGCATCGGGGATAGTGGCGCTTTTAAGTCATTGGTAGTCGACACAGAAGCGAAGTGGCCCATCATGTTTGGGAGTAAACACGATGGGGCTTGCCCATTCGCTCTGGACCGGTTCGATGATGCCCGCCTCTAACTTCGATTGATGTGGTCATCCAAGATCGCCCAGGATTTCGGTCCCACCCTGTACGTCTCTTTATGGATGGGTCGCGTGTTTGCTTTCAATGCGATTCTATGTACGGTAGCATTAATTTCTCTAAGGTGGCCGTTACACATGGACCGATGTTTCTTCAACATGGCTATATTTTGGTCTCGAAGGACGACGTCGTCGACGTGTGCCTGGTAGAAGGTGGTGCACCAGTAGGGTGCCAGTTCTGGCGTGCCGACTGGTTATTTTGGCGGAGCATGTGATTGATCCTTCCACAGTTTTCGCTGGCAGAAACGTGATAGTATCTGGCAAGTCCGGATCGTCCAGCTGCGGAATGGCGGCGTCGGAAGTCACCCCGGTGTAAAAGGAAAGCGACGATGCGATCTCGTCGGCGCCCGTCCCGTAAGTGGGACAAGGGAAGTGGGATGGTGTACTGCGTCCACCAGAATCATATTTATGGAAACCGGACGGGAGCTTTGATTATAAATTGGTTCGGTTTTTTATTATAAAGAACCGAACCAATAAAAGACGGTTTTAAAACGTTTTTTAATGGTGGGGTTCTTTAATAATTATTTATTTTACTGTATGCTATGTACTGTGAATTACAGTACGACAAATAATTCTGGTGTAATCCTTTCCCTGGAAACTTTTCTTTCCTTTCACTTTCCTTTTTTAAAAAAAATGAAGACGTAGGTCTATTAAAGATGGTAGCATCAAGCATGTCAAAAGGGCATTCTATGGTGGCCACCGCGGCCCTCAGCTTGTCCAATTCCTCGTCTCACATGTCCGCAGTATTTCCCTCATCAAAATGTTTCTCGGAAATATGATGGTCGTCAGTAACGACTTGGTCGATTGGAGATAGGGAGCATACTGATGCGACGAATGCATCAAATCCAGAACCTCTAATTCCTACGAGTGATATATCAAACTGTACACTGTTATGCGCCACTGATACTTGTATTTCAACCTTTCCCTCTCCAAAACGTCCTCGACGCGCGTTCAGAACAAATTTTCCAACTTTGTGATTTCATTCGACACCTGCGGTAGAGGTTTGTGCTTTGTAGACCTGAAACAGTGTAGAGGCCAGGAGTGGATAACACTCTTTTAACTGTTCCCAAGTAAGTCTTGGTTGCCACTTGTGTAATGTACGAAAAAGGTTTCCAGGTGTTACGCACATCCCCATATACTCCTGCATCAAATGGTCACGGTAATCTGCATCATTTTCGAGCATAGCGATAGCTAAATGACACTCCTTGATCATGTTATTTTCACACATGTCAACAAAGCGGCTGCCATACTTTAGCGTGACTTTTCGACGCATATAAAAGTAGAAAGGATCACAGAAAAATACAAGTAGTGAACGGGAGAGCGGATGCGGTCCCAATGTCTGAGAAGAGAATTGTCCCGTGATTCTTTTTCGAGATCATTTTGAGATTCAAGCTCTTTGACATGAACTCTTACGAAGAGCAAAAACGCAAATGCACATGACGTTGTTGTGCTATCGCTTTCTAAAATTCCTATACACTTAACATATAGGATCAAAAGCCTTTGTTGCATGCGTGACCTCCTTCAAAAAATCATTGCAAGATAACGACATCAACATTTCGTACCGTTTTTCCACATAAACCGCCTGTTTTATCGGAACAGTAAATTATTTCATTCCCAAAACTTCCGAAAAGTTGTCAAGGCAGTGAGTTGCGCACCCGTACGCCCACTTAAACATTTTGTTTTCCATGGAAACCTTTCGCACATCTCGCATACCATTGCAAGAATCACAAATAAATGCGACTGTAGACTTGAATCCAACAAGCTCGTCCATGCGAATTAAAAAGTCATTAAGTTTTTCAACGACATTTATAGCTGTCTACCTGTTTAGGTTGGAGCGAAGATATTCAATAAAAACTGGAAGTGGTGTATGAATTATCACGTTACACATAGATTGAGATAATACATTAGTGGCCCCACCAATTCCCAGGACTGCACCACCCGCCTATCTGATAGCACCAAAAGTCATATTCATTGTGACTTTGTAAACATCATCCAGAAGTCTACCGCTAATTGAGGAGGGAGTTGGAGGTTCTTAGCTGGTCTTAGAGCAACAGAAAGATCATGCCACGCCTTTCCAACAAAGAATTCAAAGGGAGAGGCAGTAAGATGTACGGCACGGGCAAACAGATTGTCAAGACGTGTAAAATCTTCAGGAGTTATTTTGTCCGTCATTGTCGATTCTGTCAAACGAATAAAAAGTGATCTTCCGAGTTGTCACAGTCTGGGTATGGGTTAAGTGCATAAATACGAGGTTATGCAATTATGGAGTTTTTAAAGCAAAAGGACTGGTCCGGTTAGTGATTTCCTATGTCGCTTCGCCTAGATAAGAAGCACCTAATCGCGAAGTGAGTCGTAGACCTCGTACGATGAAGTACCTTCTTGGCCTCGGTTGTCTGAAGGCGGGTAACGACCTCCCGTTGTAATTCCTGAGGAAATTACAATAAACGTCGAGTGGACGCTCTCGCTATACCGCTGGTTATTACCCAGCGGTAGGCTGTGTTGTTTTTCAGTTGGTAGTCCAATTTAGGTCCTGGTAGACTCCTTAAGTATGGTTGAGAAACTAAATTAATTATTCAAGTGTCAAAATGTGTCTACCCCAGTTTATTTCTTCTTCATCCACGATGAGGGAAAGGTATGTATAATAGAATTGGGAAATTGGAATAATTCCAATCGAGATCGTTCAAAATACACATACACGTGTAATAATATTGTACTGAGATCGTTAGTTCGCTCTACAGTAAATCTTAATAAACCTACCATGTGTATTGAAAATATCATTCGGTAATTGAATGAAATGATGTATCACCTGACAGTCAGTACAGCACACTGTATTTTTGTAGTGGGGTATACCAAATCCTTATATGCTCGCCCTGTTTGTCCGTTGTTCTCTTTTCACTCCTCACCTATTTGCAGTTATTATTACTGCGGTGCACTTCTCTTCATGCCTCTTATCGTCGTACCTTCGTCGTCGAAGTTCTTCTCTCCGCTCGTGCGCGTGGGATTTGCCTTGTGTCGCGTCGACTCCCGCCGTGCCTTCCGCCGTCCTCACCATCGTCGATACTCGTCAAGCGCTCCGCCATCATCATCATCGTCGACAATCGTCGTGCGCTTTGCCTCATCACCTCATCATCGACAATCGTCACCACCTCCCGATGTACGCACCACCATCATCATGTGCACCCCAACCCCATCATCATGCTCGTCGTACGAATGGAAGTGTTCAAGGTTGATAATTGACTGTTATGTGTAATGTTAGAGGACCAATGCAATTTCCAGCTGCTGCAGTAGTTGATGAATCATATACGGAAGACGTTGAAGAATTGAGAGACGCTGAATTTGAAGAGATGGGATTAATTGTGGGCATGAAGTCAACTGTTCTCGGAACTTTATTACAGTTGGCCACATGTGAGTACATGTTCTTCGAAGGAATCTAAACCGTCGATTGGCTGTGATTGCACTTCACCCGCTTAGTTTTGAAGTCATTTTCGATCGGCTCCTCGGTGAAGTGGGACCATAAAGCCCCTATTTTTCGTCCCATACTGATAATCAACTTCAGTTCAGTAAGTTTTAGTCATTGAATGAATTCGATGAGATTTAATGAGTAGAGAAAAACAAAGAGTCGTTAAATGGTAAGTGGTTCACCTCAAGTGAACCATGTACTATCTTAAATTTGAAAGTTATAATATGAATCAGAATCGTGGCAGCCTCCCACTGGGAGGTAAAGTTCCTCAGATGATCCACGTTCCATTTGAAACTTGAATTTGAACTTGAAAATTACATTACAACGTACAAATAATTTGAAAATTTGAATTTGTGTAAAATTTCGATTTTCAAATTTCGATGAAGAAGCTACCCAGGAAAGGATGATACTAATTCTTACACATACAACGGAAAAAAGAATCACGTGCAAATTTTAGATGGAACGTGTGACAATTATCCAGGCCCACGTATACCACGTGGCATAAAAAATTCGCCAGTGAATATCATATTTTCCCCGATTTCGAACCGATTTCGAACCAATAAAAACCGAAAATAGTTTGATATGGTCAAAAGAACGTTCGAAATAATAAAAAACGTTTCGGACCCGTTGATGAAGTTAGAGACGAGTATCTTGAAGGGTTCCGCTATTCGCACATGATGCGTCCCGTTGGCCACACGAAGTCCAGTTCGCGTGGGTAAGGAATGCTTGGGTTCGATGTGAATCGTACCATCGACCCCCGTGACAACCCGAACGTACGCTGTGTAACGTTGCGGGAATGGTGAGGGGTGTCAATAACCGGATGCGGTTCCTTGTTGGTGGAAGCGGCTCGCTTGCAGTAATTGAATCCCTCTCGTCTAATCCCGCAGGCTCGGTCGACAACTTCTTGTGATGGAGAATGAGAAATGTCCCTCCTGTTAGCTCGACGTTTTCCGCTATGCAGCGTATGGCTCGAAAGAATTGGGATAGGAACGTTGTTCCTATCAGTACGTCACACGCCAAAGGTAGGCGCAACATGGGAGCGCGAAACATACGTCGAGTTTCCCAATCAGAGGCGTAGTGGGATGGCGGCCAGTAGGCGCAATGTTTTGCCGTTCGCACCCCCCAGTTTGGGGAGTGTTGCATTGGGTATGAAGTGCTTCCGCCATGTGGCGGGAAGGGCAGAATGATTAACTATGTTGCAAGCCGCGCCAGTGTCCAAGACGGCGCTGGTTTGGAGAATCGTCTTGGGTTCCATACCGATCCGTGCGGAAAGGAAGTAAAATGAGGACGACAAAATGTGTGGCTCGTTTTGTTTGGGCGGTTGGGCAGGGATCGAGTGGGAACGTTTTTTGAATGACGAACGCCCCACCCGTTAAGGTAGGGTTGAGCCAATTACCCTGATAATGGGCTTTGGATAGTGCTGTGCGACGTGTTGGTAGCCGTCGTTGTGGACGGCCGGGTCGACGCCGTGCTCGTCGGGATATTGAGTGTGGAGATGGACTAGAGGGATCCCACGATTCGTCTGAGGTGTGGGCATCTCTGGGAGATCGAGGAGGAGAGGAGGCCCACCTACGTGGAACAGACGGAAATTAGTTTATTAACGTTGTGTGTTGCACGCGTGTCTCGTTCGAAGAACGACCGGGCGGTAACGCGGGGGCAGAAGACAGTTGTCGATCAGCTACCGGCCCAAGTCGTTTTCCAGCTCCTCTGTATCCGTGTCCTGCACTGCGGTGGGGACCGCGCATGGTGGTAGCATGGAGCTCAAACTGGCCGTCCTCTTGGTTCATTTCGCAAGTGCGAAGTGACGCCACCTAATGTCGGGTAGACATCGGGCTTATTTCTTCTTCTTTGTTTTTTGTAGAAGTTGTTGTAGATGTAGATGTAGGTGTAGATGTAGTTGAAGTTGAAGTTGAAGTTGCAGTAGTGCGAGTTACACTGCATGGAAGAAAGGTGAATAGCACCATTTTTTATGCTATGGAGCAATGAATGTGTTGCTGAGTGTCTCAGCAATACTTTCAATGCTACATATCATTAAAATGGTGCTATTGAAGCAATAAAAATGAAGAAGAAAAATGGGGTAGAAAAAATCATTCGAGATGTTTTTACTTTTTTAATTTCCATCTCCATTGCTAACTGAGCAATGTTTCTATCAATCAGGACCAATAAAATAAAGTAAAGCTAGTAGCTGTTTTCACTTTAAAAATTCTGACCAAAATATATTTTCGCCATAGCAAGTTTCCAAATAGTAATGAAATCATTTTTATCAATGCGTGTATTGCATGTTATTTTGGAAGTGTACAAAGAGAATTCAAGAAACGATTTTATTAATGAATGTGGTGTACAGTAAAGTAGACATTGACCAACCAGTGACATTTGAGACCCATTTTTGGACGTTTTCGTCCAAAAATGGGATTTTTTTACAATCTCGACCATTTCTATCTGGATCATCCCCAAACTTGGTGTGGGATTACGTTAAAGTATTATAACATTCCACACCAAGTTTGGACGTGATCCAGAAAGGTATGGGCGAGATACAGGACGTTTGAGACCCATTTTTGGATGTTTTCGTCCAAAAATGGGTTTTTTTAACAATCTCGACCATTTCTATCTGGATCATCCCCAAACTTGGTTTGGGATTAAGTTGAAGTATAACAAACTATGTTTGTGTTGTAGTCTAGAATGCTGGGAGACCAATGTTACCATATCCAATATAGGAAAGGTGCTTTTTGAAAATTGTTGCATTGCCCGTTATGGATGTTAATGTCCAGAAGAATGAGAACGGTTTAACGTATGCCTGCAAGGATATAATAAGTTATGGGTATGAGAAACAACTAAATGGTTTGTCGGAGATATCTAAATTATTGGCTCACCTTCAGAACATCATCGCTAAGCACAGGATTTATTTTGATGGGGTAGATCCAGATGCAGAACAGGTTGCCTCTCCATGTTCCATTTAATGCTTTGACTACAAGGGCCAGAAATGGATCAATTTAAGATTATGGGAATTCCAACATTACTTTTCGGACGGTTATGCGAATCGGGGTATGGTATCTTTCGCATATTAAAATTCCACTGTGCTTTTAGATACCATTAAACGGTTCATTGACGGGATAATGGTACAAAAAATTTCTTTGTACCATTATTCCGTCAATTGCAGCGAGTATAATGAATGACTTCCAAAGTTGAATGTTTGGTCTACGATTATTCGGTTGGGTAGTCTAGTGTAGATCGAGGTCTAACATTTAATTACACAGTTCCATATATTTTTAGTTTACATTTTATTGAGTCTAACGGCGGTGCTGAAATGGTTGTCTTCGTCGATTATATGAAGAATCAAGTATTTAGTTTTCTTAATTGTTACAAAGAAAATGTCCATAAAACCTCTATCATTAAAGCGCGCGGAGTCAGATCCAAAGGAGGTTCTGAAACGCAGCGGAGAAGAAGTAATACGGTGAAATGGGTCACAGCATAAAGTATTATCATTGATAATTGAGGTTTAGGGGTCGGTTTCTGATGGATGAGTACGTCGTAGTAGATTGAATAGTTCAGTTGGTGTTGGATGGAAAAATAGTTGATCTAGACAATAAAATTCGCCTGCATTACAGTTGATGTTAATCGGAAATGACAGTTAAATAAGTGCGTGGAGGTGCGGAGATACACTGCGATAGAGAGGTAAGAACCATTTTACATATAGTAGAACTTGTTAATGTGTCTGAATTGTTGACGATATGCCAAATTATTATGAACAATGTCAATAATAAGGGCATTATTGTCGAAGATATCTCAGAAAATTAGAGGAGAGATATTCACATCAACTACATCCAACTTGGATGGAGTTGATGTGAATATAGACTTGAAGTATATCTTGATATCATGGATCGGATCAGTGCCGGAGTTGCCAGAATATAACGAACCTTCCCCAAAGATAGGTACACCTTATCATCAAAGCTGAGAGAAAAAATGTGATTTGGTAATAGAACGTTTGATGATTTGTAAGTTGTTCTTAGTCGGATCGAGTGCAGATTTTCCGATCACGCTCCTTGGTGATCCTGAGTCGATGCAGAACGTAGGCCTGAACTTGGGCGAAGGCATTGAGTTTAAAATATCAACGTTGTGTCAATCGAAGATTGTAGATTGTTGTTCAATTGAAGAAGGTTGAAGTTCCGGTTGTTCGTTAATCTGTGATGAAATTGTTGATGTGGAAGTAGTGTAGGGGAAAAAGAATTTTTATAAATGAGTTTTAATGATGTTGCAATCGAGTTTGTCGTTTGTATCGTTCTTGTTATTATTTTTGTACCATTCAGCTGTTTCAAGAAAGGATATTTGTGTTGCGATGGTGTCTGATTGGTTATTTACATCTTCAAAGTCAGTTTCATCTCGTAGTTCCAGCTGTTCCAAGTTGTCTTTCTCATGTCCATTAATAATGTCGGTGAGGATGAAGACAGATCGTTCATTATTGCGTAAACAGTTGTTGATGAAATTATTAATTGCATCAGGTGGGAATTTGTGCAATGGTGCCCTGGGTGAAAACTGCAACGATACCAGTGGTACTTGCTATCTTTTTGCGATTATTCTGAGAACCGCTTGATGATGATGAATGTTGACGGATAGAATAAAACGTCTATTATTGAAAGAAGATGGGTTGTTGCGATGATTTTTATTGTTGTTATTGAATCTTCCATTTTGTTGTTTATGGATCTGACGCATATTAGTTTTATTCCCACACCTCCCGTATATGGTCATTGAACTAGAATTGGTATCGTTCAATTTTGCTTTTTCTTCTAATAAAGTCTGCGAATTTGCAAGTGAAGTTTTGAATGATTGAAAATTATGGTTACCTGAAGTTCTTTGGTTCTTGGTATCGTTGCAAAAATATATGGGGCGACGGCCGAACTTAATATCTTCAACTTAAATGTTTCGTTTCGAAACGTTGGAAAACACTGCCGGTTCAGGAGATCAATGGAGGGGCAGAGCTTCGTGAGTACACTAGAAACATCCATTAATTCATTTGCTGACATGAAAGTCGGCAGGGAAAGATGATCGAATCTGGTCTGCGCCTCCTTCTGTTGGTCAGCAGAATCATACTCAACTACCATAATAGGTCTTATCATAGTAAAGTCCCCCTACAAGACATAGTGGGTGTGAAAGGATTTCAAAAAGCGTGCATATGAATGAATTAATGTTTCAACATGCCCTCTTTTTTGTTACGCGGATGCACTTCTTTTTCCTCTAAAATGTTCTATTTTCTCTCTTTTCGTACTACATTTTACCCGTTTCGTAACTTATAAGTTCCGTAACTTTATCACGCTACCACATGCTCTCATTTCTTTTATAAAGATGCCCTTCTTTTTAGTACACTGTTATTAAGTGCCCTCTTTTCGCTCCACATTTACCCCTATTTGAGCAAGATGCTCTCTCATCAACCGTTGTTTATCACATCTGTGTCTCTTAGGGTCCATCGTTGAATCGATATTGTTGGAGTAGAAAGTACGCGAAGGATCCGTAAAAATAGTTTTGAAAAACAGAACATTTTGGCTGTTCAATAACTGAAGTTGATTTATGAAGATATCGCAACAACGAAATGTGTTTGCGATGCTTTCACTAAGTTCATCGTGGGCCCACACCGCTAAATTTTTGATACTTAAAATGACCACTTTTTGTGCAATTTGTCCTGCGTTCATGGATGAACATTGCATATTTTCTTGATATTCAGTATCTTCATTGCTATTGTGTCGTGAGGAAGGAGACTATTGTTCGCTGTTGGCATCATTTTCACCTCTTAGTCCTTTAGGATGTTGTAATTGAGTAGTATGAGGCTGAGGTTTACTGAACCAACACAACCGGCGGCAGAACCTACTAGTAGTAGGTGCTGCGGCAGGTTGTGTAGATGGTCGGTCAGGAATCTGGTTCAATGATATTGGTGTTGTTGGGAAAGAATGTTGCGGTGATTGTGGGGTGTGTACGTGTGTAGGGTAATTTGAAGGCAGTAAATTGCATACAGATGAAGGTTGTCAAATCGGGTTTTAACGTCTTGTTTCGCAATCATTGCCAGTTCGAGTCGCTGGTCCGCTGTTGTCTTTTGGTGAATTTACTATATATTAATGGTCTAGAAAATTCATTGAATAATAATTCCGACTGGACAAGGCCATCGGAACTGCAAGTGTCGTCATTTATTTAACAGCCAGCCCCAGTACAAGGTTAAAAGCATCCTTGGGGTTCTCGAGCGTCATTCTCCGAATAGTATCGCGTATTGAAGTATGGTAACGTTCTAAAATGGAGAGACCATTGTGGGCCTCTATATCCGTCTTTTCTAGTTTTATGTCATCGATGGCTGCCAATCGAATGAAAGAGTCTCCGAAGCTGGAACCTTGATGTACAATTTTTCTAATAGGTAGGGCGGAGTAGATCGAGGACCAACATCGGATGAGAGCATTCCGAACTGTTTTCATTAACATGGTCTTTAAACGTACCGCGTTGCTTAAATGTGCCCCCTCGTCTATATGCAAAATCGAATGTTTGATTTTCTTGATACTTATAAAATTGATGTCAATGAATATGCGTTCATTAAAACGTACCGCATCCAATCCAAACGAGACTCTGAACATCAGAGGGGCTGATGATACTCTTTCACATGGGTCACATCGTCTTGTGATATCAGTCAAAATTCTCAGTGTCTCTGGATCGGCGTCAATTGGATGGGTACGTTTTAGAAAGTTGAACAATTTCGTTGGAGTAGGGTGTAATAGTTGAAAATTCATTCTTTTCAGATCACTCGACGAAAATAAAGTGACAAATTCAACCATTGTGGAACTATACATGATGTATGGTTCCACAAGGGTGTGCAAGTGTGAAGATGCACTACGATACAAAGGTTAAATACAATCTTCCGTGTAGTAAGTTTTACCTTTGATTTTAATTCCCTGTGGCGTGCTAACTTATTGTGGACGCTGTATATCATCAATTACTGTGTATCTAATATATTTTGGTCAATTAGTGGCGGTAAATTGATATCGACAAATTCAATTTCAACAATAATATAAGGGATGGACGGTGGTGTTGCTAATATAAATCGGACTGTGCCTAGTGATTTATAAACTTGGTCACCAAATTTGAAGGAGTATTTGGATATCTTCTTTTGTCCATATGTGATGTTAAATGGGCATTTATTCTGTTGAGGGATTATCTTCCAATAATGCTCCGGATGCTCCTGAATCCACACAAAAAGCTCGTGTGAAGGATTCGAAGAACGCTGGTAGAGAGTTGAAAATGTCCACTTTCCTGCAGTCAACCATGGTTGAATGTGTATTTGTAACAAATGATGTAGAATTAGTTAGTTGGTAGGTCAGAAGATGATAACGGAGATCACGAAGGTGATGATGAAAATATCGTATGAGTTATAGGGGCCTCAACGATGTTGGCATCGATCTCATCGTCGGCAAAGTAGTCTTGATATTCTAGAGTTCCTTGACTAATATTCAAAAGTTGGGAAGAAAAAGTATCAGATTCATCTTGATCATTCGTGTCAGTTGAAGCAAGGATATAATCAAAGTCAGGCGTCGAAACAGAGTCTTCTTCGCAGCCGCTTACAAAATCTGGCAATACGTAGACCGAGCGTTTGCTGTTCTTAAGGTGGTTGTTGATGAAGTTTTTAATAGAACCTGGCAGGCATTTATGTGTTGCTGAACAAGCCGCAAAACCGCACCGATAACAATGTGACTGACTACTATTTCATCAGTTACGTTGGAAGAATCTTCGAGTTGTTTAGGGGCGTTGATTGTGGGAGTTATACCTACCTCGGTTGTTATTGAACATGCGATGTCGAACGTTTCTGTTATTAATAGAATGCCGATATGGAAATCTGTTGAATTGTTGATTACCATATTGAGCATAAAAGAACTCTGATGTTGAGTCTTTTGTAGTTAGTTTATCTTTATCTTCGAGCAAGGCGATTGATTGAATCAGAATAATGATCCATCTCACACAATATGAAACAACATACACTAATACTAGTAACTGACAAATATCTTAATCTAAATCGTATCTATAGATCTACACGTGTGTATTCCACGCACAAATGGACATCCGTGCTGTTGGACAGTGAAGTAACTACCCACACCAATACTATCAATCCACCAGAATTATGGGCAAATAGATACGAGAAAGACCCAGCTACTGTATCCACGTCTGTATAAGCTACAAGCTGCAGCTAACGAGGATCATTTTCATGAATTCTCTTTTGACGTTCTTCACCTCTATAAAGAACGCCGCCAGAACCATTCCTTGTCCTCCCTTCTCCATTTTTACTTACTTTTCTACAACAATTAAACTCACGTTTAACCTGTTGTCACCGAGAGGGTATTGATACTCTTTCACCGAAATTCACCAAATCTCCGTATTGATACGGAGTCCTGTGCGTTTAGTACCACTTGCTAAGCACCTGACCTCCTTCCTCACTCCGCGTCGTTACTCTTTCTTTATCTCTCTCTCCCTCTCTCTCCGTCCACCTCTAATCTTTCCACGAAAACATCACTTCTACCGACTACGAATCATTCAACCTCGATACCAGCATACGAACTGTATTCCACTTCATGACATAACCAAACTCCCACACTACTGTACTCGCTGCTTACTCGTTCCTCAGAACCGTAAACCTGGATAAGTACATACCCACAAACTGCTGCAGAGACACAGTTGCACAACTCACTAATCGAGGAAGACACTAGGAACCACAACGTGACTATATCCAACCAACCGGCTCTGATTTTCATCGCCTTGAATACAGTCGTTTTGCACAAACCAGAGTCCTTCGACAGTGGCTAAGTGAAATAGGGACCTATTGAACGATTGGTAATTTGAATTTCTATTGATGTCGTTATACAATGGAATGGTAGCCCAGTCTAATGTAGCCGCCGCACTGCTTAGGATCTTGAGTTTGTATGTTTCCTGACGATGCACAAGCAATCATTGAGGATTTAGGCAATATATATACGCAGAAACCTTAGAAAGACCTATGACGACATCGGCCAATTAATTCTCTATCATGAATGTTATCAATGAAAGGTGGTCTAGTCGTGTTTGAGATTATTGTCTGCGATCTAATGAGTCGCATTCGCCTTTAATTACTGATTGCATCGATGAAAATCAGAGTGGTCCTTCATGTTTATTGAGTAGAATGTACGTTAATTATACTCTATCAAGATCACGCACGTGAAGGCTCTTCAAGGATGTTGCTGAAGAAAGGTCCATTCCTTTTTCGTTAAATTCCAGCTGGTTGGGAAGCGGTCATAGTCACCGATAGTAATGTATTTAATCTAGTCAATGTCGCCAACGAAGTAACAATATTTGAAGTGAGAGATGATGACGGGGGCTATTTTCGCAGCATTCATCTTGGTGATCATCACATAATCGTCTTGGTCTTGACTTGAATCATCATCTGAATCGTAACCTTGTTTTTCTACTAGTTGTTTCTGTCTTTGATGTTTTTCGTGGAGGCATCTTGGATGATGCAGTTTTGATTCTGTCGAAACAGGCCACGACCGAGAGCAAATATTTTATTATTTAGTTAGAGGTTGTAAGTAAAGTGATAAATGTCAGATAAGGGGGGAGACGATGGTTGGGTATATGGGGCTACTATACAGTTACTGGAAGCGTAGCTTTATTTCCGTCCTGATACAATGAAGTACCTTTCTAGACGGTGTAATCGAAGGGCACTTAATGTCCTCCCTCGGTTCTAGATTTGCAACCAAGACGATCAGATGCACGTTTTGGTCACGTGGGGATCGGTTGCGTCTTCAATTGATGTTACTCACTTTAGTGCGTGTGGTTGAATAGAGTTTCCTCGTTCGGATGATTTTGACTGGTTAGGCACAACCCATTTTGGGGTCGATTTCCTTGGTTATGTTCTTTGCTTCGATAATGTCTAGATTCTTTTTTATTCTTTTATCTAATGTTGGGGTACGGTATGTTTACTAGAACCGAGAATTCGGTTCAAGTTGGAACTTGTGATACACGTGTGAGAAACAGTCCAGTTGTTCTAATTGTAAAATAGCAGTACAGTAGATCAAAGTAAAACGTGTGGGGATATTATTGTGCTATTTGTAATCGATCAGATTCCTAATGCAAGCAAATTGTGAAAACAAGTGTCAGATTATTCCATAAGTGAATAAGATACGTTTCAGTCTCGATGTGTTGATGTATAGTTCTTATTCGTTTGTAGCGGACTCCTGGGCTGATAAGCCGTGTGTCGCCTTCTATCAAAAAGTTTCTACTGGGTGTAATTCTCACCCGGGTTATCGCTGTTACTCCGTTATGACCCTGCCTTCGTTCTTACCAAACCATTTCCCGTCTTCGTGCTTCTGGTGGTCATCGTTACCGTTTTTCAATGTAAGTTTTCATCCTCATGTTTATAGTTACCATCATCATATTTCGTCGTCGTCGTCGTATTAGTATTATCATTATCCTCGTATTATCGTTGTTGTCGCTATCTTGTTTCGTTGTTATCGTCGTCATCTTATTATCATCATTCTCCTCGTCGTATTGATATTTATATTATTGTCATATTATTACTGATAATAATATCATCGTCTTTATCATCATTATCATTATCATCATCTCATTATCATTATTATTAGCGTCGTCATCTTAATATTGTTTATTATCGTCATCTTGTTATTGTTTAATATCATTATTATTTCATCTATTATTATCAACAATCATCTTATTATTATTTATTATTATTGTCATCTTGTTATCAATCATCATCTTATTATTGTTTATTATCATTTCATCTTATTATTATTGTCATCTATTATTATCAACTATCACCTTATTATTTCATTATTATCATCATCATGTTATTATTTACTATTATTATTGTCATCTTGTTGTTGTCATCATCGTCTTATTTCATTGTCATAAACCATCATCTAATTATTATTCCGTTATCTTATTATCATCATCTTATTATTCAACCATCATCTTATTATTATTTATTATTATTCTTGTTTTCTCTCGTCGTCTTCATCGCACATTGTTTGCATCTCAAAAATTGGTCGTCTGGTATTTAGAATCGACGATAAGTAATCTAATCATTGAAGAAGAATCCGAAAGACCAACTGAAGGTCAAGAAGACACCCATAGACGAGAAGATCTGTTGAACTGTGTCTGTAGACTCGATTGCACGTGCAAGTGGTTGTGCATCAATACCAAACCGGGAAAAAATTAGTAAACTATATGTTTAATAATTGTAAGTGTAAAACGTAAAGGGAAAGGAAAGAAGCTAAATGGGAATGACGCGGATAGTGTTCTTATATTGATGAAGAACACCAAAAGCGGATCCAGGACAGAAATACTCTGTGCCTGAAGATTGGGGTTCGAATCTAGAATGAAACCACA
>JAULBU010020713.1:0-19367 GCA_032358235.1 Odonthalia washingtoniensis
TAGGAATGATGCATTTGGTCTTGATATGCCGCCTGTCGTGAACCCCCATGTAAATAGAAATGATCCTGATATGGATGCATGGGGTGACGCTCCGCCAGTTCCTGCAGTTCCAGCACCTGTACCGGTACCATTCAGCCAAAGTTCTGGACAGAGAGGTTAGGATAAGATACGAGAAACCACCCACCAGTTCCAGAACTTAACCTGCAAAATTATCTTCCACCACAGCCCCTTCGTTATCACGAACAACAGCATGGCGGGTTACCACCTCAATATCCATCACAAATTCAACGACCGATTCAACCACAAATGCAACCACAAGAAATTCAACAACAACCAATGGAACCGAAGGTAATGCAACAACAAACAATGCAACAACAAACAATGCAGCAGCAACCAATGCAGCAACAGCCGATAATAATAATAGGGAGAATGTAGGAGTAAGAAGACGGAGAGCTAGAATTGAAGAAACATTGATGTCTGAATTAACTAGTGGTAAAGTTGCTCATATGGGTCAACCTACTACTTTTGTCTTTGATATGAAAAACAAACGGTGAGTACAACCTGTCCAATAGAATGAAGGTGAAGAGGATTTACCACCACCAACGCCTGAGCATCCCAGTAAGCCGAACATGGGTCTTGCTCCTAGTGTTAGTTATGACGATGGGTATATACCAATTAATAATAATAATAATAATAATAATAATAATAATAATAATAATAATAATAATAATAATAATAATGATATATTATTATTATTATTATTATTATTATTAATATTAATAATTGATTGCATCAGGAACCTGCCTCTGCAGGAACAACCTCTCCAAATTTGTCTGTTTCTCATGATTCTCAGAGCTTTCATCAACACCTTGGTAATACCATCACCAAAACAACGTCATATTGTACAGATTGTACCTCTACCGCAAATAACGGTTCAAATTGCAGATACAAAAACTTTCTCGTCTCGCTGATTCTGCTAGTATCAATAAAATGAATCGAAATAATCAACATCTGAATGCAAAACACCAATAACAACTATTACATCAGCGACAAAATCCGCGATTTGTGCAGGGTAACATGAATAACAATAATAACATGAACATAAATAAGAACAATAACGTCAACAGCAACAAAATCCTCGATTAATGCAGAGTAACATAAATAAAAATAATATCATGAACCAAAATAACAACAATAACGTCAACAATAACGTCAACATGAGTAATAACAACATGGCTATGAATATGAATATGAGGAAATGAACAAACGAAGTAGGAACATGAACTCTACTTCCGAATCAGTTATTAACTCTCTACCGAAACCAAATGAGCACCACAAGAACGCACAGTTCTACAGCGACAGCAGTCACAACAGCAGTCACAACTTTGACATCAACCTAGACCTACACCTCCGCCTACACCTCCACCTCCACCTCCACCTCCACCTCCATTTCAACGCCACCTACATATCCACCGCAAGCTTAACCTCAAAATCGAACTCAAAATAGAACTCAACCTCAACATCAATACAGTCAAGTTATGATGTCTTCATCACATTTGGTTTCGCAACAATCAACAGCCCCACAAGTTTCACTACAATGTAATTAGTTACTACCAGATGCTGTGGTGATTAACAACAAATTTGGATGTGTATCTCCACCACCTCTTGCATCCATCACAGGTAATCATAGAATTTTGCGATCATCCACACTTCCATGTACTGTAAATCCACAGGCTCAATCGCGTGCATAATCGACGCAACAGTCTTCAGAGGTAGATGAGGATGTCGAAGGAAGTGGTGTAAGACGGTGTGGATAAGACTTTGTGTATCTCCAAGTTTATCACATTGACAGTCACATTCAATTTCAAATTCTCACTCTCATTCATAATTACAGCATTCATCACAGCATTCATTAGCTCATCTCAAGGTCACTGTCCCTGAAAACCCTCACCTCCATGAGTACAGGATTGCATTGGAATTTAGAAGAGTAGTGTTGCGTGTTCTATGAGGACATGGACAACATGTGGGAGGGTAAAAGCAAAACAATGTATATTATTGTACTCGATTTATATCATATATACTTGGATGCTTCACTATTCCTACATGTGAAATCAAAGATAGATCTAATAATGAAATTAAATTTTATTACTATAACAAGTACTCATATTCCACAACTATTATGCACGCTACATATTTTACAACTGACGTTCCTTCTTTAAATCATACGCTTTATTTCACATCATGGGAACTGACATTTTATACAACAGGTGGTGAAAGTGGTGCAAGTAATGCTGGTACAAATAAACAACAATGGTACAATGGTATGGTACCAATAAAACATTACAATTGTATAAATAAACAATAGCAACATAAGCATCAGCATCAACAACGTTCTTACCTCCACCAAAACTACAGCCACGGCAAAAACAACAATATGAATGTTGTAGATACAGCACCTGTCATGTCAAATGTACAATATGTTACACCTTCTCAACAGCAGTCAGCACCTACGCCTGGTATTTTCAACCCTCCAAGTCCTCAACAGAAAGAAACAACAACGGTGAATTCTACTCAATTAATATATTATCTCTGTTTCAACTTTCTTGTTTCGCTTGTCAAGTTATTGAAAAAGCCTTTTTAAAAATTGCCCCTTTTTACTTTTGCTTTTACTTTTCGTATAGACAAGTATACGCATCAGTTCAAGAAAAATTAAAGAAAAGAGTAATGAATTTCTTCTTCTAATTCGTCTTCTACTTCACATCAACATCATCATCTGATGCGTTCAGTACCAGGAAGTGTATTGATTCATCATCAACTGTACCAGGAAGTGGATTTATCATCATAAACGGTAGTCGGAGGGAGATGGAAGTAATTTCTGTGTTAATTTGAATTTGATTGTAGTACAATGATGGTTATTGACGGGGGTGTGGATGGGTAGTAGTGGATGGTAGATGTTATTGGTGCAGCAAGATTGTTGGTGCAAAATGATTTTTGCACCAGCAAGGTTGTTGCAGCAGCAACAACAACAATAGCAGAAAAGTGTTTGTAAAGGTCATCATCATCCACCATCACCATCATCCCCATCATCATAACTAGTAGCGATAAAGTAGTGATAGTAAAAACAATCAATAAACAGTAAGTAATAAGTAATATAAGTAATAAGTAATATAGGTAATAAGCAATAACAATAACAGTAATAACAATAATTAATATAAGCAATATAATTAATAGGTGATAACAATATCAGTAATACGTAATAACAATAAGTAATTACAATAACAATAAAACAATAACAATAAAACAATAACAATAAAACAATAACAATAAAATCTACTTATTATTATTATTATTCTTATTCTTATTCTTATTCTTATGTACTTATTATAATAAGTATTATTATTGTTATTGTTATTGTTCTGTACTTATTGCAATTAGTATATTATAATAATATATACTATTATGATATAATAAGTACATATAAATACATATCATATACATACCATATTATATTTTTTCTACGTGTGTCAAGATACGTTCGGTATGAAAAAAGATACCGCGTACGTGTAAAAGGATAAGTACAGTAGGTAGAAAATTTACACTCTGTCCTATTGGTTGGACGCTGTGTATGTAAAGATACGTTTCGGTATGAAAAAGGCATGCAGAAAGTGTAGTCGGGGAAGGAAAGTAGGAAGAAACAAAAAACAAACAAACAGACAACGAAGAAGGCGAAAATAAAAAGAAAACAACTGAGGGAAGAAGAATTACTACGACGAAGGACAAGTTTGGTGGAGAATCAAAGGAGGTGAAAACATCAAAATGGTTGAAAACAATTGTTTCGAGTGTGGCGAACAGTGCTGCTGCTGGAAAGTCTGAGAACCTTCCGGCGGCAGTTAGTAACTGTCAGAATCCAGCGGCTGATGATCTTGATGGGAAGGAAGGCCGAGAATGGTCAATTTAAAGGGTGGTTATTGAAAATGGTAAGAAAGGTCGGAGTGGGGTGACACTTTTACCTGGACTATTGTACGGGTTGGGAGTAAAATATGGTGGGAACAACACGTTCCGTTGAATGTAATCTGGAAGTCTACGAATTTTTCCTGCTGATAGGACCGTTGTAGGAGGGCCGATAGCCTCTGGCAAATATCAGAGATTGAAAGGGAAGGATTCCGTATGAAAGGCACGTGAGACATTACTTGTAAAGTTGAACAAAAATCCAGGAGAAGTGGGAATAGTTGGTCGTCCCAGTTCTCGTGATGCATGTGCAGAGTTGAGTCAATGGCAGCGAAGAAGTGCAGAGTTAATTGCTCAATCTGAGGATGGTTGGTGTGTTGTATCATCACTTCTGAACGCAATTTTCTTTCTGGATGGGAAGAATTCAGCGAAGGCGGTAAAGGGGAAGATGGGGGATCAGGTCGATTTTAGTTTTGAGAAGACGACGGATGCAGTGCATAAATGGGGTGGTCTTGTAGACTTGCGCAAGGTGAGGATTGATGTGGATGATTATTTGGAGTGCTAAGGTTCGAGAAAGGCAGGGATGTTTCTTGTTCGCTTGGTTCAGTCACAAGGTTTGTATAATTGTGTCGTCGTTTGTGTATCACGGGGAGTGATAGTAGATAGTGTTGAGAGCTGTCATTTAGAGTTGAATGCACGGTCACTGCGTTTGTGCGGGGGTTCGTCAGCAACGAAGCTGAAGGTGGAAGAAACTCTTGAGTTTATTCCGCCGGCTGGGGATTTAAAGAACAAGAAGAGTAATCGCATTGAAGTGGTCGATTTGTTGCAATAGAGTAGTGTTTTGTTTGCGAAGTCCATTGTTTTGGCTGAAATTTGAGGTTATCAGATAGTGCGTCACGTAGATTGTTCTGACTTTATTAATTATTTTCTTTATTCAATTAACGTTGTTCTCGAATTTTTTCTCAACTCTTTCATCGTAATTGCACCTGGATTGTATGTCTCGATAAATGACCTTTCTCCGAGCTTTAAAAAGTCAACGGCGATAAGCTTACGATCATGAAAGTTGTATTTCAGTGGTTCAGTACGAGTACGTAGAGGTCGCTGTTCTAGCGGAAACATCAAATTCTTATCAGGGCAACTCTTTTCCCACTGCTTAATTGCATCCCTACAGTCCCTTAAGTTAGGGATATGGGTGAAATGTTTGTCAATTTCAGATGACTGACCATTCTATGGGGACCCCACTACCATATCACTACGATCTACACCTTCAATAGTCGTTTTAAGATAACTTTCTATTGCAGACATGTGCGTTGAGATCACATCTGTAAATTGTTTCAGTTCTTGTGAAACAAGTAATCTATTTTCCATAGATCTTTGCTCCATTTGAGCAAGACACGTACTCACACATGTTTTAACAGCCTCAATATCTCTTCTCAAATCTTCCATGGTAGACACATTACTATTGAAAAGACGAGCATCGGATCCACATGTGTACAAATAATGCGTGTGTTTTCTTTCATACTTGGACGTTTCTTCCAATACATACCTTATGATATTATTGACATCATCACCTACACCCCAACCACCCCACCATTTCACAACATCAAAAGGCCACTTTATTTTACCTGTCACAAACCTATACTGTGCACCACCCCTTTGGAAGCAATGAGCTGTGAACCTTCCCATTTCTTCAGCACACAAATTACGAGGAATTATACCACATTTGTTTCTGAGATAATTAATTGTTTTCATGAAAGTGCTTTGAACAAAAAGTCTCCACAGAAAAGTTTTTCCAATTCTTCCATCAGCACTGGCGAAGAAAGGATCTGTTTTCATGAAATCTCTTCCTAACATATCTCGACATTTTATAATCCAAGAATTCAAATGACTAAATGCAGATGAACTCAGTTCGTCTATTTGATTATACAGTGCATAAGATTGTCCATCTTTATAACGCATGTATTTTTTCTCCTTCATTAAAATCATACAAATCTGAACCCCTTCTTCATTGATGTCATGCATATTAATATCACCCCAGGTAAGCTTAATCATTTCATCAATCCTCAACCCCAAGTTAAAGCACAAAGACGTGGCTGCCATTATATAGAGTGATAATAGGGAACTAAATCCTTCAGTACGGGCATAGTTCCAAAGTTTAACCATGTAGTAGTTTCTAAAAGGCAATGCTCTTTTGAAACCAACTTTCTTTTTCCCTTTTGTAGTAAGGCACTGATTCGTTAATCATAATGGAATTTGTTGGTGATCCTTCGGTTCGACCATCTTCATATACTTTCCATTCACCAACGTGATGAATTTTTTGTTTATAAATGCTTGCCAAAGCACTTCTTATACTTATTACCTCACCAGCATCATTACTCAGTTCGACTATTTTTTAATGAAAAAACTCAACGATTTTTCCAGTAACTCCGTCACTTAGCTCGTTTCTCCATTTGGATTCAGTGTTTCAATTCCTTCTTGCAGCATTTCATCTGTACAAAATTTTACGAACTGTCCCCATTTACGATCGCACAGGTCTGAACTACTGCCCTTAACACGAGATCTTGTATTTGCATTGGAAACCTAACGTCGCATTGTGGGGGTTACTGTCCTCCCATCTCTACATTTTTACTTACCTGGGCCCATAATTTAAACAAAAGTTCTTTTCATAAACATGAAGACACATACGAAGAATCAGTAGGTCGTTTCAAACAGTGATAGCCTAATTTACAAAGGGGTAGCATTAAACATCAGAGTTATTTACTAAGCTGAGTAAATAACTCTGATCCGTAATATGAAGTATTTCTCACTAGCTATTCACTAGATTGCGGTACTCTGGTTCGCTTTTGTTTTTTTTAAATTTCAAAATTACTGCGTGGTACTCTGGTTCCCTTTGATTTTTTCAAAATTTCAAAATTTAAATTGATCTTGGGTCGTTTCGATTCGTTGTAGACAGAGTGTCGTCGAAATTTAATAGAAATAGATTCCAGCTTCTTTTCATTGTTTTTATCGTTCTATCGGAACATTTCATTTTTAAATACGTATGTGCGTACCTATTTTTAAAACAATACTGTACCGTTTTTAAAGTTTCATTGTTGTGTTGTTCCTTAGCTATACGAAGTTGTTCCACAGAAAAATTATGATCCGAAATGTCGTCTAAACAGCACAAAAAACAGCAATTCTCGTTTTTCGTCCTGTCGAACTAACCAATTTCGTGTAATCCCTACTTCATTATTGTGACAGAATTTCACGTCATCTCTTTTCAATATAGGAGAAGTCTCAAAACTTTTATGCAAAAATTATATACTACGAATGCACAAGTTAATACCTCCTACTTTCAAAATTTAGTTGTTTCTGTAGGTAATGTGAACATTTAGCATACCTGCGCTTTTACATTCAAGAAATGAATGCAGTAGTCAATGGAACTTCCCTTGACTCCTACATTTATCGTAGAATTTGTTGCATGGCCCATCCATTCAGTACTGTAACAATTGTAGTTTTTTATAGAGTACTCACACATAGAATTGTCTGGCACCTGCAAGAAATTTTCAATTACACATCCGTCTCCCTTTTCAAAAGGTGAAAGGCGGCCCGGTCTATTTCTTCCATTAATTTCACACAGCCCGTAGGTAAATTTATACGGCCCATACATTAAAACATGCACTCTCTGTATGCAACACGTAATGCCCCATACATTTTATCTTCAAGTGCTGTGATTTTGCTGTGTACTCACCATCCGTAACCATTCAAACAGTGTAGTCTTGTTTATGTGACATCCAAAGGCCCCCTAAATTGGCATGGACTAGTCTATGTTACATCTACCCAAAAACTTCACCATTTTAATGTAGGCATTCGGTTACCAAAACACAGACGATTGAAACCACGCACAAGAAATGCCAAAAACGCATGTATAAATATATAAATATGGTACAATAAAATTTTAGTTATTTCTATATACTAGTAGTAGTTTGTAAACATTATATCCATGTTCAATCCATTCTACCTCTGTGAACATAAACCCCACATTGATGAACTGACATATGTAGATAACATAAACAAATATCATTAATAGAAAATTGGTTGATAAATTGTATATGGAAATCACATTAAATTTTAATGTGATTGTACAATTAGAAACATAAATGGAAACAGTACAAACATGTTTGTAGACCCAGAATAGTCAAATTTAGGAAGTAACATGTAAACGGAATTCCGAAGAGGCCATTTAAGAAAATGGTTGTTCCGTTCTATGAATGCACAATAATATAATGTTTCTATGATTGAAAAGTAGACATATATACATACCCCTCTGTGAAATGGTGTCACGTGAAATTTGTTGCGGCGGTAAGTGACATGTAGAAGTCTCTATTGAATATTGAAGATGAGTAAACAGTAGGTAGCGCCAAGGGTGATCAGCGAGTGTACGGATTAAGAGTCTGTAAGGTCGTAACCTGGGGCGTAGTGCTCACCTGTAACTTGACGTAAGCGCGCAAGCCTAAGACGACTAACCGTACCCTCGTATGTGGACATTTCAACACCACTGAAGTCCTTTCCATAGAATGTATCACATTTATGTATGTTCCAGAAGCGTTTTGCTGTCAATATAAAGATGATGAAGAACGGGGGAACCAATTAAGATGTCGTCACATGCCACATCAGCATCGGGATCGGGAAAATGGACATTCAACAACGTGAGGTGACCGGGTGACAAGTGTAAGACGATCCTCGGTACTATAAAATATCTCCTGGTACCACCTGAATGTGATTTAAGCAGCGTTATCGTCATCCTTTAGTGTTACTTGTACGTAAATTGGTGGAATGGCCTCGATACGTCCAATAAATGTTTTACTACGAACACCACAGTAATTCGAGCTGATTCGATGCTATCGTCACTCCCGTTGTCACAACGACCGGATCCATTCAATGAAAAGAGCCGTTAGTCACAGAACTTCTAGAGGAAGGTGTGGGAGCGCTGATGTAGGGTAAGTTGATATTTATATACGTCGGGTTGTAGCTGGTTTTGTTAAAAATGATGATGTTGCATAATTTGAAGCTTGGCTACGAATATACCCGTCCGGAGGCCCTTCAGCATAGTTCTGCTTCTGAGCATCCATGTAATTTTCCTTTTCATCATCCGGGAATGCCTGGCAGTCATTCTAATAGTGTTCAAATCCTTCCTACTTGTGGGCAGAGTAAAAACACACAGGAATGATTGTCCCTTTATCATCACAGGGCCTTGAATGGTTTTGATGTCATTGACCGTACTGATGGCGATCCATAAGGAGTATTTTTGATGTTTCTGTAATATGTTTTCGTTAGCAACTGGTATTATTAATGGTTGTTTTGTCGAGCTTGTACGAATAATTAATTACCAATTACCAATGCTCGAGATTACCTTCTCGGAAGAAAACGGGCTGTAAATAATCAGTAAGGCTTTCGAAATGTTTAGTTCATGTGTTAAGAAATTCTCAAAGTTTTTCTTGAGATCATGACGGACAAATTGCAGGTCTGACAGAAGTCGGTCATGCAGAGACTTCATTTTGATCGCCTAAAGTACATGAGAGACAAAAACGTTTTCATTCGATTCCAATATCCATTTAAGACTATTGCGTTGAAAACAGGTGACGTATTTTATGAAAATAGGTTGCATCCTGGATATTGCACTACGATCTTCCATATTCATTTTCAATTGCTTTCTGAGCATATTCTCGAGGCCCTCCAATGGGACTGCTTGAATTATTTTCCTTTCCCGTCAAGGTACTTGCTACGAATGTCGCCAGATATGGTAGAGTAATAATGAACGCCATCAATGAAACCAAGGTCAAAAGCGGATTCCAGATATTCTACATCGACGCAGAACTTGAGATCAACTGGGGACACGTTGTCAGAATTCACACCACCAATCTGTTTCATGCGGAGGGAAACTTCGTTTGCATATTGTATCGGCGCAAACTCACGCGTTAGAGGAAGAGTCCGCATTTTCTATGCGAGGGTGTTCCACAGAGACAAAAAGGTGTGATGCTGCCCATTTTGTTGCAGAAGTTTGAGAGGAAGATGTTAGAGTAGACATTTTGGATAAAGAGAATAGAAGGAAAGAGAGAAAAAGGTCAAACCTGTTGAAATATAAATGAGGATCGTTTCGTTTGTTTTTTTCATTCTTTGTTTCGTTGGGTATCTTTCTTTTTGCGTAAAATCTGTGGTGATGACTGTAGCAGCTCTAACGATAATTGCAAGACATTATCGCATGACGAAAGAAAACGTTCTTCATTTTGGAGGTTGATGATTATGGGGAGGAACGCCCATGTTTAATCGCCATGGAAGCCGTGTCGATAGTTGCATACTGGCCAACTGGCGGCCAAATGACAGCTGTTTAAAAATGAATTGTAAGATTTACCTTTGTGCCGCATAATATCAATTAAAGATCACTTGCACTCACCAACCCGTACTTTGGCCTAATGGTCTGTAAACCCTTGGTTAATGTGTAGGCTGGGCTTGTGAACCCCCACGGGTGCACCTAATGGTGGGGCCGTCTGGGGTCAGACCAGCATTGTCCTTTGTGAAGATGCTGCTTTTTATTTCCTGGCATAGCATGGTTTTATTGGCTTGGCTCGTTCCACATTTACACGTGGTACTATTCTTGATAGACTTGATATTGAGCATTTAACGGCTGAGAAGGCGTAGTTAGTGACTCGTAGGATGAACTTTCGGATCTTATTCTATGATAGTAGACAAAATTGGTACCAATGGGCTCCATAGCAAGATATTTGAACAATCAAGCGAAGAAAATAAAAAAGCCCTTACGTTACCCACGTACTAGATTCCTCATTTTAATATATTAAATAACTATCAGGTAAAATTAAATCTGTTATTAATACTCCATAGGCGGACTGAAACAATACTTTAAATCACCAGTATGAAACCACAACTAGATCGTAATAAAATTGATTTTTTTGCAGCATCCGTTGATATTTTATTTACGCTACATGGCAGCCCAAACACGACAAATAATCCGAAAGCCATTCGGACGGAGAAATAATTCGTTCGTCTATCAAATTGTAAATTGTTTCACTTTCAATTCACTGCACTTGCAATATTTTCAAGATACCAATAGGTGTCAAGCCTTTTCGATCACAATTAGTTTTCGTCAATAAACGAAACGTGAACGGATCCCTTTAGTAGTATTAGGTTGCTTAGTCGTGGAAACATTCATGTCATTATACGTAGATGTACTTACCGACGCTAAAGTTTCAGATTTTTGCACAGTAATCTCTATATTTTTCTATAAAGTATCATATCCATCCGGATGGTTGTTCAAACGGCTTTTCGTATACAGTGAGGTTGATTATTAAGAAATCTAAATAGTATTGCCAAAGTTTAATTGTACATAAATTGAAGAACATGCATTTCAATTGAATAAGAGGCTGTATGAACTTTAGAAGGCCATCAAGGACTAGGCCACTAAGTGTAATAAATTTATTTTGGAATTTTGATTCAAGATCTTCCCAAGTGATGAGTGTTTATATCAGAAGAGAAATCCATTTATTTGAATCTTCATAGATGTGAAGTTTTGTGGGCCATTTAAATTCTAATAAATATATGCGGACGAAAAACTATATAGTATACTTTGATCAACTGAACTTGTTCCTTGCTGTTTAGTTTGTTATACATAATGAAGGAGCATGTTTCGTACAGAATTATTACGTCAGGGTCATACAAATTTGTTTCAACATTAGAGGCATTTGACAGGAGGGGATTTCTCGTCTTACTTTTCTTTTGAGGTATATGTTCAGGAATTTTTTGGTCTATGCGAAATGAAAACGAAAATCGATCAAAATTACAACTCTATTTGCGATTTAAGTAAAACGGACTTCGCATACAGTATGGCCTAAAATTGATCAATAAATATGTTTTTCGAACCAGCAAAAGACAGGAATGGGAAAAAATTAGTAATGCCGAAAAGGTAATGCAGAAAAATCCAGGGAGGTAATTTGTAACCCGACTGTAACTCCTCCCTCCTTCTACGAAAATGGCTGAAATAGAGCTGAACGTTCTCTCCAACTACCTTACGTCGTCCTTCCTTCAAAAATAACCTTCCAGTGATGGAGGGTCAAGAAAATTCGGAAGAACAAGATTCCACGAGGAGCTACATAAGCCATCAACCTATTCCGTACGCGACAACAAGTGTAGCTCCTTTCAAATGATAACAACCGGAACGTCCATTTCGATCGATGATACGATCCGAACCCCTATTACGTCTATGAAAACCCCCCTCTAATCCGACCATCACAAAGACAAACACCATCCATCACAAGAACTTCCTATTTCCTTATTCCCTCAGTCACTGCATACTCCGCCTCTATTCCAATAACTTTCCATGTTAACTCCCTCATTGCAATCCCCGCTTCAATTCCCGTCATGACATCAAAACCCCTACATTTCCTGCTTCTCCACAAACTTCCAGCATTCCCGCCGTCTACAATGCGCCTTTACGAAATGGAAGTTCCAAAAAGAGGAGAAACATGTTCAACAAAACGCTTGAAGAAGCACTTCTGAAGTGTGTGACAACTATGGGAGCACACATTGCGTGCATGGAACGATGCAGTCTAAATTTGAGGAAATGTTTCCTCATTTTATTTCGGGGAGCCGTCTTCTACACTTATTACCGTACAGTACACTTCGTGTAAAGCGTTCTGTGACAGATATAAAAACATTGTAGACGAGCATAGATGTAAACGTCCGGAAGTGAGGGCGCAACAGGGATAGATGAGGAATACGGGGGAGGAGAATAAATACTAGACGATCTAGTTCTGGAAATTGTTGGGAATGAAGAAAAACTGAGAGAAAGCAGGCAGTAGAAAACAGCACTGGAGTAAGGTCTGATGCTGGGTGGGGAGTAAATATGGCGAATTTAAACAACGAGAAACTCGTCTTCATCAATTGATCTAGATGAAAGTAGCGTAGATATCGCATCAACTGGATCGAGTTCTGTATGTATACAGAAGCGTAGAGATAGCAGTGATTCACTATACGATGACGGCTCTATTTTAATGAGCAGTGTGAATGATAGATCTAATATATAAAAGAAACAATTATCATTAGAAGAGAATAGGTTTAAATTACAGGAATGGAAAAAGAAGGAGAAACAGACTTCTCTTGAACGTAAATTATGCATAGACCAGAAACTTCTTCAACTAGAAGAGAAAAGTTTACAGATGGAACGTAAAGACCGCAATACGAAAACAGAAGATGTTTTAGCTGCTATTCGGAAAGTTTTAAACGGAAGGAGTGATATGATATTAAATATGTATATGATAATGTAAGGATGGTTCTCTACAATCGAAATTTTCAGTTTCTTGTCCTCATCTGTGTGAACAGACTTTGAAATTCCATAACAAACCCGATGATTGGAAAATAAGTGCAATCGGTGATTAAATTACTTTAAGGAACCTTTTAAAATTCTGTTAACTACACGTCGGTTTTGAATCCCTATATTTCGACTCTAGATCCATTCTTGCTGCACTCACCTCTTTATTAAAACACATTTCTTCTCTTTTTGCAGTATATCTGACATTTACCACAATTAAACACGGTCTCAATACAAATTTTGGATCCCCATAAATATATTACTGCTGAAATGTTTATGTCTAAGGAATTTCTAATTATATGTGGTATACCACTATGTTTATATACAGTCATATCGTTCCTTTTCTCCTCTTCTGGTCCATATATATATGTAATATAAGTCCATCTGGTTTTGTAATAGTTTCGGATATGAGGCTATGGAAATATTTATGTCCAGAATATTATTCTCATTTTAAGCAATTAGAACCAGGTGGTAGATTCATCTGTTTTTCGTGTCGTCAATAAAACTTATACGGGAATCTAATGTTGCTCCGTTCTGTTTTATAGCATCGGAATATATTTTCGCCCGTTCTCATAAAAACTGAGATCGAAAAGTTTCAATCAAATAACCCCAAATGTCTATTAAACATTTTATACATTCCTAAAAAACGTCCCATACAAGGGGACTTTCCATACTAGACATATATGCCAGATCTGTCTACTTGCTTAGATATGTCGACCATTTCGATAAAATGCATGATGCTGTAATAGGACAGCAGCAATTTCTTCTCCTACTTGTTTTCCCTCAAAATCGTACGAACTCACTTATCTTTCCGAATTCTTTTATTGAAAGTTGGAAGACAGTTAAAGCGCTTTGTGTAAAAAATATGTTTTTATTAAATTGTGTATCTCGTATTAGTCTTCTTTCATTGCCAAGAAAACAAAGATCTTCTTTTATTTTTTTGGCATCTCCAAACAAATACAGAGTTATTCATACATCGCTATCTGCAACATAAGAGTCAAGAGCGAACTTTCTTTGCCTAATTGCCTTTTTCTTGCATTTCTTAATAGTAAAATCTTTCTGTTGCATCCTTTTCATAAATAATATATCGCCTTTAATTCAGATTATCGTGTTATCGGACAAATGCGATCTTCTTCGGTCACAGTTGCAATTTCATTTTGGCCTCTAGCACTACAGCAACTCGGTTGCATAATTGTTTTTCCTCTCACACTATATACATTACCTAAAGTTTTCCGCTTTTACTAAAACTCGTTTTTCCTTTCGTTTACTTTTCGCACCACTGTACCGAAAAAAACACAGCCTCGTTCCCGGGGCCGCTGAGCCAATCAAAACATGCCACATGTCGGGCCACAAAGGCCAAAAAAAGCGGCATCACTACAAAGGGCGATACCGGCTCTACCCTGCGCGACACGGGCCCGTTCCTAGGTGCACCCGCCGCGAATTGAACTGGCAACTACTCAGCGACCTTAGGGCCTCCCGACCACTAAGCTAGTTGTTGGTTGTGACTGTTTTGATATTGCTTCATACACCACGAATTACAGCTTGACAGTACAGTTCATTCACCGCCTGTCGTTCCGTATACGCATACGAAACACAGCGGCTTGCCGAATAAACTTGGGGTTTTTCATCCCCATCATCCATCGCTTTACCTAAGCACCGTTTTATAGAATCCTTCTAGAAACCGACGCCTTCACCTTACCAACAAATCACCCACGGATTTGTTATAACCACAAGTACGAAAATCTAAAAGTAAAACGAGAAAAATCACTTCTGCCAAAAAAACTCTATTCCTAATTTAAATTTTTTAGAGCATCCCCATCACATGACTCCAGAAATTTGAAATGTTTCTTTTTCGTATGACCAGTGAGCCATATGACACTACAGTTAACTGGAAACATCTCGCACACGTCTGAATGCCTCCTATGCTGTGAATTCACTACCACAAGATGCAAAGAAACTACAAAATGGAGTTCCCAAGCGTGTATTAATCTACTTCAGTGGTAGAATAAACTACGGTTCAGGACATACTGTCCTCACCAAGAGGAGTCTTAACACGTTTTTGTGACTCGGCTTGGACCGGTGACGAATCAGATAGGAAATCCACAAGTAGTTTCTTCTTTTACTTTTTATTCATTTTTGAAAATTATTTCCTGGACTCCCGTAATCAATCAAATTATTTCTTGTAATCTTTTAATGAATGAAAATATTTCTTGTACCCTCCTTGTCGAACCAACTGGTCATCATTCCCTATTGCTTGGACTTTCTATAAAAATGACGAGCTTTTGTTGGTACGTTTAATGCTTACAGTTGCGGCTAGTGCTTTGATCGCCGTTTTAAAGACTTGACAGCACTGTACGGGCATCCGTTTTCTAGCTAAAACACCTAGTATGCAAAAGGTTCGTATTTCGATAAAGGATAAAATCCTTTTCTTCTTTATTTATATTTAACCACGATTCCGATTTATTTTCTTTCCTCATAACCAAAAGTAGAATCAAAAAGGTATATATAGAAATGTTACAACATAGCATATCACGCTGGGTTGCATGGCCTGTTATGAATATGAATTGATATCAGATATCAGCAATTCCCATACGGTGCGATATCTGATCAATTTCAGATTATCGATTATTGAAATTCCACACGTGTACAAAACATTTACACTCGCAGAACATTGTGGCTTGCCATGTTCTTTGTCCTTTTGATAAATAGTGAGATTACTGCAAGGTGGACATAGTACAGTAGGGAAAGTACAGAGAGTTTCGCGCATGTATTAAGAAATGGTTTCTATTGGAGGTGAGATATATGTCGTTCCGTATCTTTTCTGAACGTATGGTTTTTATGTAATGATGATACTGCTGTCCCAACGTATTTCTTATCATCAGGTACAGTAAGTGAGAAGAGAACACACCTTCATTTTTCTGTTCTATTCTACTTGTACCTGTGTGTCATAAATATCATAGGCTACATGAAAATTTCATGTAGCCTATGATATTTTTGACACACATCTACATTTTTAAATGTAGTTTTAAATGTTGCTGTATGTCAAAAATATCATAGGCTAGACATTAAAATGTTACTTCTGAAATCAACTTTGGGTCTGTCAAATTCCGACTGTTGGAGTAACAGCTTGATTCCTGCATTGCATTTTTTCAAAAAATGCAGGAATCAGCTTGATATTCCTGCACTTTTTTTAAAAAAAATGCAGGAATCAGCTTGATATTCCTGCACTTTTTTTAAAAAAAATGCAGGAATCAACTTGATATTTAAAAATTTCAAATTGAATTTCTTAAGTTATATATTATATATTATATATTATAGAATATATGGAAAAAAAAAAGCTCTTAGAATAACTACAACTGTAATGATTTTATTGAGTTAAGTTGATTCTGGTTCTTAATCCTGCTTTTTTTTTATTTAAAAAAGCAGGATTATATAATCGCTGCATTTTTATTTTTAAACATGGCAGCAATAATCTGAATTCAATCAATGACTGTAATTCTCTCCATGGAAATAGCAATGACAATGTAATTAGCTTTCAAGTGAGACTAAAAATAAATTCTGCAAGTTCTATCTTTATAAGAATATTATAAAGATAGGATTTGCACAGGCATATCCAGTGCAAATCCAGCATGTTCTTTTTGTCATAATACTATTTATAACTGGGCATGTTTATAATTATTATTATAGTAATTATTTTGAAAGTTATTATTATAGAACATCCATCCACAGTTGATGACAATTTTATTTTATTTTTGTGATAAAAAATATTCAAGTTTACGTTATTATCTTATCGTAGATAAAATGGACTTGCAAATAATTCTCTATGTCTGAGTTGTGCCTCGGTAAGCAATCAAATCGTCCACCTTCTTAGTTTGTGATCGATGTGATGAGTTTAAGATAATTGCACAAAAGAAGATTCAGTATATAGAATTGGAATACCAAGAAGAAATCATTCAATTACTAAATCCAACAATTTCGTTAACTCTTAAAAATGGTGAATATGGAGAAAACTCTGTCGGACCATTTTCCTAACGATGTAGCTAATACCCCCGTACTCAAAGAACCAAAATCGCAGCAAAAAACGTCTGACAAAATATCTTCGGAAGACGCGGAAATTAGTATCGAACCAAGCAATCTTAAATTGCATACAAATAGCGAACAAGTCTGGTATTTAATCGATAATGAATTTGTACGCACAAAGAACTTGGTGAAAGAAAATGAAAGATTAACAATGGAGAAATTGTCTCAAATGAAGAATATGAGGAAACTACCAAAATTGATTGGTTCAATTAATGAACAAGTTGTTGAAACTCTGGTTCGATCTTTTATAGATTTAAAATGTGTACATGAAAGTAAGAAGGTAGATGAAATGGATTTTGAAGATATGTTTTCAACCATAAAAGTAGGAAAAGTGAACAAAAAGAATCTGAATTTACGTACATTTGATGAAATACTTATAGAAATGACAGACTATTTCAGGGAAGAAATAGACATGCAATCTGAAGCATCTAATATTCCAGGAAATATTATTTCTGCCAATAAAGTAATAAAGAATATATGTGATGAAAAACAAGAAACTCAGAAGGAGAGTGAAAACGGAGGCAACAGAAAGGAAGAAGAATTATCAGTGAATTTATTTCATCCAAAGTCAAATAACGATCTTCGGATGCCATCTGTACCAAGTCCTGGATCTCGTAATGAAAGTGCGAACTGTATATCGTTTCCACAAAACCCAAAAGTTGAAGTTATGGAATGTACGTATGTTGAATATACTACAGAATCGAAATCTACCTCGAGAAGAAATACTGCTAGTGTATACAGTACACCGAATTATCTGAAAGAATCCATGGTTAAAGGCATACACGGTACTTTTGCGAAATTTGCTTTAGAGCCTGTATGTTCAGAAAGTGATGAGGAAGAAGTTTGTGAAATAAGAAACTTGACAAAAGTAGACAAAACAAATTTTGATCACGACTTTCTTGAAAAGTAGATGTAATAGTGTAATCTGTCACTATCGAAAAAAAAACAAGGTTCATCTCAAAATTTGAATATTTATCACAAGAAGGGTAATGGTATTCATAGCGTACGTGATTCGGTACCATGAGATAGTAATAAAAAAAATCTCCATGTTCCAAGGATCTCATGGGTTAGGAGAAGTAAACGGAATAGAAACGGATTTTAAAATGGAAATTGTCTCATTTAAACAAAAAAAAAACGTGAAATCACGATATACCGAAGCACACAATTGAACTAAACATAGACAACTAATTTTTCTGCAGTAATTGACTGCATAATTAAATCTCCATCAACAGTGTGGCACAATATTGAAAGAAATAGCACCTTTTCATATCCCTAATCTTGTTAGTTAATATACCGTATACGGTATATAATGTTGTATCTGCATGAAGATCGCCATTAGCAGAGTAATTTTTCTCAAATCGGGTGGATGGCTACCTTGAAGCATGTCTAACACCGTCGAAAAAGATCTACTTGAATCGTTGGTCTCGTTACGACGATATGTGGACGACAATTGCGGTTGATAACGAAATGTGCACCCTCGAAATTTTATGCAAAAAACCATATATACCGTATACGGTATATTTTGTTTAATTGATTGTTTTATTAAAAAATCAATAAAACTCACATTTTTGAAAACAATCTCAATTGAGGGAAAGGAAGGGAACAATCAGAATGATACGGCTAAACTTTTCCTGTTCCATCCCATTGCGAACCGGTTAATCGTAAATACGCGGTTGCACAGTTCGCCGCGCATGCCAAATGTTCCAACAACTCTTTCTGTGCCCTCTGTGCACTCTGATGTATAGATAATCGTCACAGAGAACACAGGAGAAGGTTGAGCGATGTCCCTGGCTGAAACCACCTCTATTCGGTTTATGTTTCTGTCCACACAGAGCACACCATTGTGTAGCGCTGTATTTACATGCGCTGTATGCCGAATCGGAAGTATTGGTCCTATCTAAGATTCAGGTTTAAGGCATTCATTACCTTTCTGTTCCTCCACTCGGTGGCCCACACTATTTTCTATTCACACTTTTCT
>JAULBU010020724.1:0-19365 GCA_032358235.1 Odonthalia washingtoniensis
CCCAGGGGTTGTCTTGCTGAACTTCCTCCGTGATTTTCCGATATTTGGTCGGAGATGCATAACGACCCCGATAGGGGGTGATGGGTTGTTGTTTACACCGAAATGGTGGCTAAGACTGCAGCCTTCCTTATTCAGGAAGTGTATGATAATTTCCAGCTTTGGGCCGTTTCTCCCCACACGATTGCATTCAGTCGAGAGCTGCACCTTTTTCCAATTCTTGGCAATCAAGAGAATGTGTATGAGTACCTTGATCTCTTACGTGTGATCCAGCGCACGGATTTCAACCAACTGTCGCCCATCTGGAGTGCATGTGGGGAGAAGAGAGAGGATAATTCACCCGGGCGAGTTGGTCCCGGGGCTGACTGGTTTTATTACGATCCTTTCGCTCGTCATGCTATTGGCGAAGCGGAAGCAAAGCCTTTTTCTGCTAGGCAGCATGCGCCGATTCATGAGGGTCACCCGTTGGGTTTCAACTTTGACATTGTCCCAGATGGTTGGGTTGATACTGCTGCCGGTAATAACCGTGATGATGGTCATGACCGTATCCCGTCGAGCAGTGTTGGTTGTTGGGATAAAAACGATGCCGAGATTGACGAATCTGAGCGTTCCCTTTACTCATATGGGTGACCATCCGGGGCTCGTGGCCCTGTTTATGTCGGTGCTGGCCCTGCTTACGCAGTTGTTTTTAATCCGCTTCCAGCGTCCGGGAGTGTTAGTACCGACTATGACACTGGAGTGGCCAGGCAGTTTCTCCGTGAGGCCGGGTTTGACGATCTTTACCTTACCGGGAGTTGTGTTGAGTTACGCGGTTATCTCCGCGGTCGTCTTTCTTATATTTGATCTAGTTTGTTTGTTTTTATCACGTTTTTAGTTCGTGTCAGCTATTGGGCTACTTATTTTAGAGTTTAGTGTTCAGTGTTTTTGTTGATTCATATCCAGATAATTTGTCCGTTTTGCGTATGTTGCTGCCACTTGTTCGGGAGGTGTATTGTTCCGACGCTTATGAAGTAGCAGTAAGTTTTGTCGTGCTGAACCAGGATTGGGTGATTCAGTGTGTACTGTTGAGGAGACGACCACTAGTGTAGTGTTGACTGTTCCAAAAAAGTGCATCTGTTAGGTTGAATGTTGAAAACGCAAAAAGTCGCGAGTCACAGGTCCCCCATTATGGGTGAGGTGTATGATGTTGGGTTGGAGTCTGCGCCCGTTGCAGGTGGTTTGTTCGTCCAGCGTTGCCGCCGTCGTTTTTCCGCCGTTCTGTGAGTTGTATTCATTTCACAATTTGTTGTACACGTAGACAAAAAATAATTTTGTTACACGTAAAATCCCATTTGAGCGTCTAAACAATAACGTCTATATTACCTATGTAAATGACAGTTACCATCTGTTTAGGACGTTGCTTTCCAGACGGCGCAAATGGTGTTGGTTGAAGCATCTTGACTGCTGATTACGAGCTTACAGCAGGTGTTTTATCTTGCTGATTATTCCGTGACGGATGAAATCTAGGTGTGGGACTACGCGGTAATGGACTCCTCACCAGAGGATGTCTCGAATCGCGACTATGTGATGCACTCCGAGTCGCAACAGTTAAAAGTGAAAGTATGAGTCATACCTTCAATTTCACCTGTTGTGACAGTATTCTCTGTTACGAAATTGTTAAGAAAAGTTTATTTGTTGGTTTCCAGTTTATTATGACAGTTGGTGACAGATGGTTAAGAAAAAGAGTTGAATGTTAATACAATCAGAACGGTAATACAGGTTTATGTACTACTTTATGCTAATCTAGATGCTCATATGACTTTCTTAATAGTAACGGGAATTTTTAAATAAGCTACTTACCAGTTGCGTCGTTCATTGCATCCGTTCCGTTTGTGGTACCGTAATCCGTAAGCGGTGGTTACTTGAATAACGGTATAGCGCTGTTAGATGAAATTCACAAGTAATTAAATTCAGCAGAAGCGGTCGTGTAACACAACAGACGAATACGAATGAATTCAAATGCAGTTGGAAAAATAACTGCTTTCGGTTTACGGTATCACTCTTTTTTTTAAATCATACTTAAATTACTCTAAAATTTTCCGACCAGTTATTACAGTTATTGCTACGTATACAAGCATACACATAATTAAAACATCATGTTACGGATACATATTTTACAATCACCCTATGTATTGAAGTACTTCGTTCCCATTATATCGATTTCTGTTATGAATGATCAATTCTTCCTGCAAAAGTTTCCGTTCGGATTTATATGTGAGGTGACTGTTCCTGAATTCTATTTCCATACTACCCTCGAAATCAGTATGCATCTTTTAAATACATTTCACTTTATTCACCCTTTCGGTTTCTTTTCTATTTGTAATGATTTTAAGTTCCTCCTTGTATATAACCTCTTCAATAATTTTATCAGCTTTTCTATGATGTATCCCTCTCATTTCTGCTTCCACCCGTACGGTTATGTTGTGCAGTGTTATTATACCTCCTGTATTTTGGAAGACACATCGTCGCCGCCACTCCGTAATGTTATGAACGTAATGTTATGAACAGTAATGTGTACTGCATTTTCATTAACGTGAAGAAGTTAATTAATTGCTTCCATATGAATGCATGTGCATCCTGCATCCTTCAGACATATGTTCTCTTCCATGTCTCCACTTTCCGTCGGTTCTATAAACAACGGCCACTGCGGGTAATTTCCATCAACTATAATATACAACATATGTTGCTGCAGAACAAACGGTGTGATTCGATATCCAGAAATAGTCATCAATTTAAAATTCGATCGGAATATTTGATCTATAACAGGCGAATATTGTAGCGGGGTTCTCCAGTTCTTCTTCTGTACATGACAATGGAGGCCACGACCAACAATAATTGTCATAATCCGTCCATACCTCAACGGCACAGTTTCGTTCCTCCCCTAGTGTATTTGGGGATTTTCGTTTCGATTTGATCATTTCTCTACCAACTTAACAATATCAAAAAATCCTGCGCATCCAGGAAAACCATTCGCACCAAACTTCTTCTCAATTTCTAACATTTACATTGAAGAAGGTCGTCGGTTTAAAAATATTCTTCGGTATCGGTTCAGTAGAAATTCACAAAATTGTAACACATCTCTTCGTACTTCTTCCGATGTAATAATGTTGCTTCCACTACCAACACACTCGTACTGACCAGACCGTACAGCAGAAAGAACGAAAAGAAGCATTTTATCGGTTATCACTACACTGTGTTGTACAATCACCATTTGCGCCCCACACTTCGGGACGGTATGCATCCACTTCTTTCACAAATATGTTGAACAACTTGGAAATGGAAAACGCTTGCTGAAAATCTAATCAGCACAAGCATATTCGATGAGAATGAAATTTATCGCCGTGTCCTTCGATATCTCATTCCATGTTTTCCTTTTCATAGTTTCCGGTTTCTTGTTCATGTTATCTTCCTCAGAATTGTCTGAATATCCCAATTTTATTTTTTCCAGAATTCGGTGAACTTGATTTTGAAGCTCTATTGCAACGTCCAGTAATTGTTGTTGTATCTTGCTCATCTTCCCGCTGCACTTCACAATCACCCCTAAGTTTCTGCTACCACTACTAACGGCTGTCTTCTCCAAATTGTTCTAAGTCATTGGTATAGTTGCAACCTTCACTAGTTCTCTGTTCATTGAACTGCTGCAAGTTCACCAACATCACTTGGGGAAAAACTGGAGCGGTCACTTCATTTTCCACGTCCGTTACGGTTATTGATTACATTTTTATCGAACGTAAACTGTATGGACAGGAAATAGTTGTAGTGAAATGCACTTCCCCAAAGAGAGGGAAGGAAGGCAGCCGGCACTCAGGGTGTTCGGGGCCCTCGTTCCGCAGTAGCCTGCGTAAGTGGCGAAGCACTCCACCAAAAGGGGATGGGATGGGTTGAGTTGTTGTTTAGGTGGCGTCCACCACAATTTTAGTGTCTTCAAGGAACTGTAGACGACAGGGATGTGGAGGAAATGGACGATGTCCATTCCAGGTTACGCTTGTAAGGCGGAAGGGATGAACACGACTTTGGATGGGGTCGGACCAGTGTTGACGCTTGTAAGCGGAGCTGCACCACGTAGTCAGTCGTCCAAATGGTCAAACCACGCAAAACATGGAAACGTGACAGCGTGACACAGCGTGACTGAAGGTGTGACAGAGCGTGACGAACGTGACATGGTGCGCTTCTTGGGGATTGAGATCAGAAACAGTCGTGCCCACTACAATCTTGACGGCCAATAGCACTACACCACCCCCTCTTCAAGAACGAAGTACCATGAGGGGTATTTCCATAATTCTGCTCGGAACCATGAGTGTGGTCGCGAGTTCAATTCTTTCACAATGTATTTGTTTTTCAATTCTGTTCCTCAGACATTGGTTGTGGTCGGAAGTTCAATTACCACATAGTGCAATTTTAGGATAATTGCTTCTGAGTTGTGGTCGCAGGTTCGATCCTTCCACAATGCGTTTGCGTTGGTAATTATCATCGAGTTGAACTTGTCTTCAAAAATGTTTAGAGTTGCTGTTACTGTCATGTAAATCACATCCCCTTATTTCGCCAATTGGTTTGGGTTCTGTTCATTCCCCAATGTTTGGGATGTAAAATATTATTTTTGTTTGCTTCCATTTTTTTGTTGAGTTACGCGGCTATCTCCGTGGTCCGTTATCCTAGATTGAATCTAGTTTAATTTGTTGTTCGTCGCGGTTTGAATCGCGTAAGTTGAGTTCTTCCAAAAATAAATATTCTGTTTCTTTGTTTTCCTTGTTTTGAATAAATGTTCAATGTTGATGTCCTGTCCCAGGTTGGTTTCGTTCTTCCCCTTGAGTGGGTATTGGGCCATTAATCAGAATGTCTGTTGAGAGTGTTTTACGAATTCCATTCGGTGGTCGAGGTATCCAGATGGAAAATGTGTATCTGTAGGTTCGTCCAGATGAGTATCTGTAATTGGGGACATCACCAATGTGTGCGTGAAAATAATGGCCGGCAACGAGGGCCGTAGTGGTTGTGTACATAACTAGCTGTTGATGCTAGAAGCAGACGCAGTCCCCATTCCCCACTCACAGGCGGGGTTTCGGTTTCCGTTTTTGTCTTTTTTTTGTTGTTGTGTTGGCTTGGTAGGAGTTATATCATCCACGAGGGATAGTGTGGGTTGAGTTTGGAACCAGAATTAATCTGTCGAATAAAACAGATTTTGATATCTGTGGAGATAGTGGGTGTGTGGGTAAGGTTGGACCACGGATTTTATTGTGTGCTTGGCCACCACGAGTGATGTTTCAAATTTTACACGTCTCGGACATTGTCCGAGTTTGAATTTTTCTTGTCCCCTGCTGGTGGGTATGTTTGTTGAGGGTTGAGGTCCGCCGGGTGTACCATGCAAATCCCCTCCCACTTTGTTGGTGTTTCAAACTCAAAGTTCGACTGTGTGGAGCTTAAATATATTTTTTCTCTTTCAGTCTTTGACTGTTGTAGGTGTGCGGTGGGGTCATCAGGTGATGTAGTTGGTCAACCTCCTTGAGTAGGGTACAATACCAGATGGTTTTTATCTGTTGTCGTTTACTGCCACTTTTTGAAAGTGTTTTAGCCGGTTTCTCGATCGCCATGTTGTGGTGAGCCTGTAGTAGTCGTCGAACGAAAAATTCGTAAGTTATTTTGATCGTCCCAGATTAACGGGAATCCGTTGAAAGTTGTTCGGTCATGAAATTCGTATTCGTTCATGTTGAGATCCACAAAGTTTATCATTCGCGTGTGACTCTTGTATCGTTACCGATCAGGTAGGCCGTGCCGATCATAGATCGTATGTAACGGCTGAGATCTTGCCCACGTGGTGAGTTTGCCTGGTATTTACCGAGTTGGTCCGGTATTGTAGTGTCATTCCCCCTTTCCATTTTTTCTTAGGGTTTGTTTGTCGTGGTTATCGGCCACGAAGTATACCGTGTTGATATATGTCCTCCAGTAGGTGGAGTGGTTTTGAATTCTCCGAATTTCAGTGCTCTAGTGGGGTAGTTGGTTGATTCCGACTCCAATTGAAGAGTGTATCGAGCCCGGGACATGACCAGTAGATAAGAGTGTGTGTTTGGGCGGAAACTAGAGAGTCGATATGAGATGAGCACGCATATTGGTGTGATTAGCGTCGGCCAGATGTTGATTTCTGTTGAACTTTGGATGACCTCTGGGTTCAGGTCTGAACCCAGTTTGTTTTACTTGGCCGCCGATCGATGATCGTGAAGTCGTTAAGTTGAAGTGACCCGCCTCAAATGGAATTGATTTGTAGTGTTAGATTGGTGAATTCCAATAAAACTATTTCCGGAGAGACTTCCGTTTGTCCGTAAGTGCAATTGCATGGGAGAGACAATCGACGTGTTGGTCCTTTGAATTGGTGAGTTGTATGACGATTTGTATCGGTTGTGTCGGCCCAGCCGGTCTAATGTGGCTGTTGTTAGACTCGTTTGAGAGGTATTGATTCTGTCTCGCCGATGGGGAGTGTGTGTTATTTCTTTTTCGCGTGATGGTGTTGGTATGTTGGACGATCTCCATGTGGAGGTGGGTTTCTTCCCTCGTTAGAGTTGATAAGATGCGGTGAATCATCGAACTATAAACCGAGAGGCGTTTCGGGTATCGACACACACACGTGTAAGTAGGTGAACCAATGAAAAACCAGTATTAATATTTTGCATAAAAGTGATGCACGGTTCAATTGTTGAATTTTCGTTGAAATCTATGATGGTTTTCTGATGGTTTGTAATGCAGTGGCGCGTACAGTGGGCTTGAAGTATTGGCTGGTACGGTTTGTTCCTTTTGCGTCTTTTGATGATGTCGGTGTCTTTTGTGGACTATTTTGAGGCTGCTGCCAAGCGTTTCGATGAGTGCTTTCCTTGTGTCAGTGGGTGTTAATTTCCGCCGCCCAACCGCATGTTTTTGCGTTTGGTTGATGTTCCCGACCACCGAGTTGGCGTTTGTGATTCTTATTTAAGCCGGTCTTACACAGCTATTGAGCTGTTCATATCATTCGGCAACTCAATCCGCTTTCGTCTACAATAGCTTGCTACTTTAGTCCTCGGGAGGTGTTCGATTAGTTCCCAAGTATCATCCTTGGCTGCGTACCCGTACCAGCGAATACAGTATAGTGTCTCTCCCAGCTTCGCCTCATGTGTTCTTCATCATCATTCGTCCCGTGATCAACTATCTTATCAATCACGTATTGTTGGTTCTTTGGCTGTTGTTGTTCCGAGTCTATGCCCGTTTGGGTTGTATCGTTTTCCGCGGTTCCCCGTGTTGTCTTGTTCTGTCCTTCACTGGTTAGTTGTAGTTCACCATCGAATTGATTCGAGTTGTTGTAATAGTCTACCGCAGTTCCTGCGGGTTGGTTCTCAACTTCATCTGTCACTTGGTCTTCGTCCGTTGGCGTGTCGGCGATAATTGTTCCATTTTCTACTGGGAAGGGTTTGGTATTAGCTCATCATCCGTCAGTAGGCATACAGAATTTTGGATCTACTCGAGAGTTCGTGGTTCCGTTCTTCTCCCCATCAACGTCACCTAATCCAACCTCTGGTCATGTCTTGTTTTTCTCCCCATCAACGTTACTTCATCACCGCATCTCTCCTCATCCGCCTTCGTTACTACATTACTGCGTCTCTCCACATCCATCTCTCTAACAACCTCCCCACTCTGCCCCTGAATCTTGCTCCGTGATCCCACTAAGAGGAGGCATCGATGTTACATCGACACCGATAGGATTCGCTTTGCATAGACGACATCGGGATACCCCGGGAAGAAAACACATTCGACGCGTAACGCGGTATGATGGAACCATCCAAGACGGCTGTCTTGTCAAACCAAGGATCCATCTCATATAGACCAAGGTGGTCAAATGTACCGGGGTTGTCAGAAGCAATCGGTGCGGGGTAGGTCTTGTTCATCGCAGCTGAAAAGCTAAATTGTCGCCTATCCTCATCTGGGGTAACATCTACATCCACCAGCGGTCGTACGGGACTCGGATTAACAACGGACGTAGGAGTACGGGGAGTCATAGCTTGCGTCGAGATCGGTAGAATACTTGCTTCCGAAGCAGTAGGTTCAGACTCTCTTGAAGAGGTTGGAATGGAAGGTCGTACAGGATCTGAAATTGAATTGATGGGCGACATTGAGTCGTGTACGGAGTTGGTGGTGATACGAATTTCTTCGGTAGTGGTTGTAAATTCTGACCACAGATGGTCAGTTGGAGGATGGACACCACTCATGGTAGTTAAGTAATAAAACGTAAGGAGTAACTCCGGTAATGGACGAAGGTGAAGTGACGGCGGGCAGGAGAGACACGAACAGGTAGAAAATTGGTCGAATTATTCAAATCGGTCTCTACCAATTCAAGGATTGGCATGAAGTATTGATCGAAAACATTTTAGGGCCTACACATGGTGTCTTGCTCTTGATGAGGGGGTTGTGTGGTCCAATTCGTTTTTGGACACGTGTATTTTTTAGTGACTTTTGTCATATGTTTTCTTTTGTGTAGGACCACATTTTTTGGGTGGCTTTTTACAATCGCCGCATGTATTTAGGACATTAATTCCCATTACACTGTACCGGTGGCTCCCGCTCCGCTATCTTGTACAGTATGCTCCCCTGCCATTCGGCAGCAGGTGGAGCCTACTTAAGAGGATTTTTCGTGTGCCTCTCTTCAATTTAAATATAGACAAGCAACTTTGAGTCTGAACCTAACCCCGAAACTTGCATTTCGTCGACCATAACGAAATCCGTTTCGGCTATGATAGTACCTCAATCTATCTTGCGAGAGCCGCTCAACCGCACTTTACAAGCGCGTTTATTTGTCCGAATCAAGCCACGTCGTATTCACACCCACTGCTTTACAAGCTGGCTAAGATCAATACGCACCTCATCCATCTACCGCCACCTGCGACAATACAATCTCTCCCTCCCCTTTTTGGTGCAGTTTAAGGACCAAAACGAGCTACTTGAAAGGAAGGGTCACAAACACCCTTTATTGCTCTATTTACTCCTCTTCGGAGTGCATTGCACTACAATTAACCAAAAATATGGCGCACAGTGCGCGGCATAGTTTGGAATAATGTATTATTCAATAAAATATATGTTCAGATATTATTTTTATTGTTGTTAAATGTACTGTTACAACTTGTAGATTTGAAATGTACTAGTAGTGGTACATTTGGATACCATTGTCGATGAATAGTATTGGTCGCATCGATTTGATATTACATTTTCATTAAACAACATGCCGTCATTGAACGGAACTGACTCAATATACCAGTTCAAATGTCAACATTTGCCGGGAAAATTCTAATCAACCTCAGCATACGGCCTTCAATGCCATTATAGATATCAACATGGCGGTGAGTCACTGAACCAGCAGCGTGGTGGGAAAAGGATGAGACACCGTATAACTATTTCACACATTATTGTTAGTAACGACAGGAATCTATCTATCCACAGGGTCACAGATAAACTATCGAATGATCATAACATTGAACTAGACTAAACTGACGACTCGTTCATGGATACAATACCACCATAGTTGGAGGTGGATATGGTAGTAGGTGAAAATTTTGAAATATGAAAGGGGATAATAATTCTGTTGGTGGTATGGAAAAGTTGTTAGATATGTTTTTGGACTTGCGCCTCTCGAATAGTGATAAAAAGTGCAACGCTGTTTTCACTGCACTGAAGAAAAATGCACAAAGCTTGTAGATTTCTGTTCTAAATTCAAGGACATGGAAAGTATCAAAAATTACAACATAAATAAGATATTGCAAGACCTTGAGGCGTGTGGTTTTAATATGGAGAGGTATGTATAGGAATAAGATGTTCGAGTTGAGTTATATGTTCGGGATGCAGTAGAAGATATGAAGTGATAAATAAGTTTCACGTCTCCGGATTCCATTATCACTGAAGCGTCTATCAATCAATTAGTCCGTAATCAGCCAATAAACTCCGACCTAGGACATGCAAGAATAGAAGCTGAAATTTAATTAAATAGAACGTCGTGGAGGGCGCTTATTGGGGAACGAAGAAACATGAGGGAGAAAAATCGTTTGTGTCCTTGGTACAAGTTTTCAGCTAAAAATCACCAAGTTAATCAAAAACAAACATCTTTCACTTTTTATCTTCTTCATATTACTCTCCTCAATTTCACAGAGGAGGCGAGAATAGAGCAGATTAAATCACTTCGGTCTGTTTTGCATATTTTTCTGTGGAGTTTCTTTCAACCGTTGAAGAAACAGAGCTATGAAGATGCAAGGTACGGTATGAGATCTTGCAAAAACCCACGCTCAATTAGTCGCCACGAAAAAATGAGATGTCTTCATGAGTCTATTGAAACATGTGTTCAGGATTTATCGAATGAATCAGTGAAGGGAATAAGTGTGGGTACGAAATATAGCAAAAATTAATTCTCACTTTACTCTTTCTTCTTACATTGGTTACCTCCCTGAGTGTGAAGATATGTATAGTGTGAAGTGTAATGGCACCATGATTTTACCGTGTCTCAGGTGTTTCATTTCCAAGTATCATCTACCGTTCAGTATCAATGAATCCTAACGGTATTGGGATTTTACGCGTTCTCAAGGAATGTGCCAGTTGAATGATTTCTGATCATCTGATCCGTCTAGATATTCTGCATCAACATTGACTATAAGTGGGGATAAATGAAAGTTCAATAGAAATGGCGATCTGTTTTAAAACCCTCAACACTTTTTTATCCGAAGTCTATAAAGCTTCCCCAGGGTTCAAGTAATGTGTTCATTTTTCAAGACGTTGCAGTGGTGGTAATTATTAAATCCCCATTTAAATCAACTACATTTGAGCATCGACATATGCTCATTCTATGAGAGTGGCGTGTCTACTTAGGCACATTTCCAGGTGGCGAATAGGAGTTACTTAAAAGAACATATGAATATGATGGCAAAAGAATCATCTAAAGAACTCATGTTGACAACATTATCAAACACACAGGCAGACATGTCGGCGAAACATGCAGGGGGATTGTTTGGAAAATAATAGTAGGAAACAAACCTTTTACACTACAGTAGCTAACATGTGATCACAATTAAGAGAATTAGATCTGAATTACTAAAACTGGCTGGAGGCACAGCAGAAACACACGTGATATATATTTACCAATATTAAATGTTGTAAATGTTGTACATCCAAAAGAAAAGGTATAAAGAGGAGCAGATCCACGTCGAGAGGGAGGCAATGAAAAAGGATTTTCCAACGATTAAATAATTAATAACATCTGAACAAAACATTGCGGCATCCCGACCTGTGAGGCGCACATCTGACAAGGATATTATCCGCGAAATTACTAGAAGAAATTCTGGGTGGGGATCAACTCGAAGAGCGCCAGTCTAACCACGGAGATATACGAAGCTACCGCGACACCAGGATAGACAGAGATACTTCTTTTAGCATATCAATCGCTTACGTCAAGATTACACTCGTCGACTACATTAGTAGCCGAAGGAAAGACATGTTTACCAAAAGACCAACTCATTAATTCATCCAAGTAAATTTATTCAATTAAAGAGGTTTTATTTCTGGAGAAGACAAGGACAATTTTACGAAGGAGAAGCAATGGAAAGAGGATAAAAGCTACGGGAAAACCCAGAGACTCAACAAAGTAAAGAAGATTTCAGAAATAAGTTCAGGAGGAAAAGGAAGAGTCAATACGTCAGTAGAAGTTCATTACTAGGTAGCGGTACTAAATTGCTAGGGACCCGAACATGGGAGTACATTTAGGTAAATAGCAATATTACAAAGTACGGGTGACGCCCTAGTATAGACCCTAGAGATATTGCTACGGGTTGCTAGGCTCGACTATCACTGTCACTAGTAGTTTCACAATGGCCGCTGGACTTGACTGTCTTTTTTTCTAGTAGTTGCACGAGGCATGGTAGTATGGAATGTGTCAGTCCCTTGTAGTTTCTCTACGGATGATAGGCTCCATTATCTCTATCCAGAATCGTTTCTATACGGAAGATAGGCTCCATTCTCTCTGTCCCGAATTGTTTCAATAGGGATTGTGTGCATTTATTAATGAAATGAAGTACGTATCTATCCCTCCTATTGTAGGTACATGTAATTACTTGTGACGTGGAAGAGTATTTTTACTCACGATGATTGTTGTAAATGTTCTCTCTATTCCCAACTACTTGGAAGTGATTTAAACGATATCTGTACTGTGACCAATGCATATCATTGTGAAAAGGTTTAATTGGGTAATTATGGCGAACGACAGGAAAACACCTTTAATTGCTCTGAAATATTCTAGCCCAAACCATGGAGACGGTATGATCTCCCCTTAGTTTTTGAACTTGGAATGGATGTGTTCTATCTCATCATATGTGCTCCATAGCAAGCATAAACATCCGTGTAAATCATCTATACTGTCAATTACCTTAGCAATTTCCACATATTTCACCAAGGCATACTATGTGCCTTCTTCATCGCCTTCCAATTTGATCAAATGCAATGCCCGAACCTGACCAATCCCGTATAAAACACTCCCATAATCAGTAGAACTTTCCAATAGTACAAAAGAATACTTTCCATATTTTGAATAACCATAAGACTAACACCCGAATATTCTTTGCAAAAATATGTCACCTATTTCTAAAATTACTAGATTTGCTGCATTGTCAATATAGTCAACACTACAATAATGGCCACCGAGAAGAGTACCGCTCTTAACAATGGTTATACCTGTTGAAAATTCAAAGTACTGACCACACATTCTGATACCTTCTTCTTTTAGAAAATTTAATAATTCTTCTACTCCCTGGTCACATGTATGGGTAAACAATTCTATTAAATCGCTATGGTATCTTTTATGTGACTCTGCAAGACATGACTTAGGGATGAAGCCATCCAGAGCTACCGTTTTCTTTTTGACGAAATTGAAAAGCTCCCTGAATGTAACTGAATGTAACGTAACTTCACAACAACACCTCATGTCACTAAAACAGGGTGACGTACTGAAATATTATTCAGATCCTCAACATTATCTGCTTCTTTACATCTTTTTGCATCAGAAAAATCCAATCTGTCTCCAACTCTTGCAACTGTTTCCCTTACAACTGTATTTCTTCTTTTTTATGTCCTCTGATTCTGTTGTTTGAAAAATAGATGGAGATTCTCGTAATGATCTGCGCATAGCATTTGAAGAATTCCAATATTTCAATGTCATCGTCAATATGAGTTAAAAAATAGAATTTTAAAGTCCTTAAGTAACTTGGATGGTAGTCTTCAAATGTATCTTTCATCGATTATATAACCTGCTTCACCGAATTTTTGAAAGAATGGAGATCCGATTCTGTCCACGGTGATGCACCATTTCACCGAGAACACCATATTAAATTGTCAATATAGTGTGAACAGATAGATGTAGTGGGAAGCGTTTTGTTAATCACAGAATCTTTCTATATACGCCGCTACAAACGGAAACACTGTATCGATTCATATAAGGTTCTTTTCCTCAATAATTCCTGTTAATCTTTCAGACTTATACAGCCCGTTGAGTTGAGTTCCACTTTCGTTTCCCAAAAAATCGACATGAAAATCGGGTATTTGCGATTCTTGATCTATTATTCTCAGAATGTCATTAACCCCGTGTAAAATTTTGGTGCGAACTGTTTTGAACGTTTTGCTCCCTATTGAATTGAATTTTGTAGTCTTTAAGTTATTATAACCTAGTCTCAAATGTATGCAATTCTTGAAAAGATTAGAAATACCAAGTTCAAAGTTATGTAGCATTTCAAAAGTTATTGAATTGTGCATGTTATTCAATCTCGTCTGCAAAATTAGTGGGCACAATTCAGAATATGATTTCTGTACATAGAACGATGTTTCTTTCAGTGTGAGCTTGGCTTTTTTTCTAAATAACCTTCCCTGTTCAAACTTTCCTAGTTTACTTGCTACTTCTGCAAGTTTCAAGTTCTCTTCGAACTTTCCCTGGTGTCGATTGTCAAATTTATATCCCGTAAAATACTTCCGGCACATACGTTTATATCTTCACGGGGATGTTCACATCTGAATCAAGGCATATTCACGTTTGTCCCATGAAAAAGACAGCTCAAGTTTTTCCATCCGGTATATCAACACAAATAATTGACAGCATTCGATGACATTTAAACTCACATCCAATAATATTCTTTACAAGAAATCCCCGAAGGGATTTTTCGACTAATGGTTTTAATGCACGGGCAATCGATCTGTGCAGTACACCAATTCTTGCAGATCTGTTATGTTCACCTGAAGTTGACTCATGATTCTCTCTGCCTTCATCTGATGCCTGTTCTATCTCCACAGGAAAATATGCTAGCAAAGTACTACCATTACATATTGAATTTTCCATTTTTCGCATGATTAATTCATAACAACTATGTGGAGAACATATGCAGATACTCCAGACATTTTTAATGTTATCGTACTCTTGTCACCATATAATTGTAACAATCCTGCAAACTATCTCGGCTCCTCTCCTTAGTCATTCCAAAACGTTTCTTCGCTTTTGGACACCATTACTCTTTCCTTTACAGCTGTGAATAGATTTCTCCCGTACTTTGTTTCAATGATATGCCCGAACCTGCTTTGCCCGTCTCCGTTATGGTTTTGTTTTCGTGTTAGTATAAATATAGAACTTTCTACCTGGTTCGTTTGCTGCCTGAGAATCTCTATTAGATCCTTACAATATAAACTGGATATGAACTTACCACTGTGGTCATTGATATGAACCTCTTCAAAACCATTTGATGAGAAATTCCGGCGAACAATATCCTAGCACACACTTTTGAAATTAAATACATTACGAATACGTTCCTTGAAAAAGCTTACTGAAAACTGAGGATCGCATATACTTTCTAATATCTCATTAATGACTTTGTTCCTGTTACTACTTCCATTCTTCATAAATTTACAGCAAGTGTCTCGACTGCAAGTATCATAATCTGCCCCTGCCCATATTTATCTTTTGTACTGGAATTAACATCATCATTCTTTCCGTAGCCGTCATCAATCATTTCAAAACTATCATCATTCTCTATTGGTTTCACCTCACAAATTCTATGACAGTTCCCACCGTTAGAAACTTCAATCATCATTTCACATCCCTCTTCTGTTCTCCTACGTGGAGTCTTCAGATCTTTTACACATTCCCGCATGTTGCAATATCGTTCGTGTCCCTTAATGATACATGAGGTTGATACTTGAAACCCACAATTTGGGATATTACATGTAAAACCCATTTCAGGTATTTATTTGGAAGAATGGGATGTATCCAAATAAATGGCACAAAGTTACAAAAGTAGTTGATGTCTCATCTATACTAAAGCACGCCGCGAGTATGAAAAAAAGTACTAAACGTATGATCAGTCGTACGTAATGATTACTGAAATGATACGTGTAAACGAAATTGAGAAATATAATTTGGAATTTTTATTAGAGGCAGAGAGTGAAGTGCGAATATACGTGTAAACACCATTGCAAAACATTTTTGAGTTTAGTTTTTTTTAAAGCAAAGAGTGAGGAGAAAATAATAGCAAGGTTTCAAGAATTTCATCACCAATGGATTCATGATAAGTCCATTTCTTGTATACTATTACCATCAATTTTCAACGGTTTTGATTATATATCGTCCACATCTATCTGAACATCTTCACATGAAAAATTACCAACAGCGCAATCGACAACAGACCCAATTTTAAGCATAATGGTCCCCAAAAACCATTTTTCTTTCACGACAACATAGTAACGGGGTACAGATGGAAACTGTACAACAATGGTTCCTTCCCGAAGTTTATTTTGGAAATGATAATTTCTGTCAAAACCTCCATCACTTTGCATGTTGGTTTCTTTGCACATCTTTATTTCAACTTCATACCATACTGTATTAAGGATTTGTTCCAGTCAACGTCGAAGAAGATTTGTAAACGAGTCAGAGTATACCTTTTGATGTCCTGTTCGTTTCTTAACCTCTGCAGGCAATATTTTACAGAGTATATTCACATATGCATCAATCGAGCAAAAATTAAAATTGTCCCATCACTTAGTGAATCATTTCTAAACAGATCATGTCCAACAAAATCGTATAATACTGTCTTACTTATCCCGCTTTGAAAACATACATCATCTTGCATAGCATCTACACATGTATTCGAATCAAAATATGAGCAAGATATATATTTCCTATCGCATGTCCTCCACCATGAAAATTTCCTAGTACAATCGTTAGAATACCTGGTTAATTTATTTATACGCTCTTCTCACTGCTTTTCATATTCAACTTTCTCCGCATGTGATAATACCCAGCTCTTTGACCGTATTACCAACATTGCGTTATCCAAGAATATTCATGAAGTTATTTCTTGTTGCACGTTTTCTAGTCTGAATTGAATCTGCTAACTTCTGGTTTACTTTTTTGAGAATTGTTCTATCATCAGAAATTGACTTTATGTACATCTCCATCTCTACAGAATCACAAATTGCTTTGTGCTTGGAATTTTTCATCTCTTCTTCACATAAATACTTACAAGCAGATTCATTTGATGTTAATGACTGTGTATAGAACATTCCTTTTTTAGCTACATATTGGCACACAACTATTCCCCCTTCCATATATATATTAATCCATTACCGTTAACAATTTCACGCCTTTGTTCCCAATTTCGGGTTAAACTACAATTATCTTTCACCATCTCACTTACTTCAATTAAACTCCATGGTTGAATATTATCACGCACAGAATCAGCAACCCAACTGTACTTTTTCTCAATATTCATCTCATTTTTGCGACGTCCAGTGCTAGTTCTTCTGAATTTTTCAATGCGATGTAGTCCCCTATTATTTTCAACTACGCTTTCTACTGACCTTGCTTACATTCTTAACTTTCGCAACTAACTCTTCGCTTCTTCAAGTTTCACTTCTAGGGAAGCAGATAAATTATTTAATTCACAATTTTCATTATGTAACTTGTGCATTTTGTTTTTTATTTCATTTACCCTTCAAATGCAGTTCTATTTACCTCTTTTAATTTCATAATCTCATTTTCAGCGTTCATATCCCTCTCTATATCATGCGCACAACTTATCGTGCTTGCCTCAATATGATTCCTATTTAGTTCCTTCAATGTATTCGAACCACTACTTCTCGCAATCACATCGTTTCTTTTTTCATTCAATACTGCAACAGGTACATATATTTCTGATTTTCTTCTTCGTTTTGTCATCAAATGTACATGACCTTCATAGATTTTTTCTTCCCCAGTTTTACTTCAACGATTACACATCCAACAGGTTCTAAAGCTCTTTTTCTTATTTTCATAGAAATCTGCAGTGAAAAATCTCATATCTTTGGCAGGTGTTCGACTGGTGTGTCAAATGCGTCATTCCGGTAAAATTGTGTGATATCATTTTACTCATCTTCCCAATTCTTTGTTTCAAGTTCTGGGTTATACTGTTTTTCTATTTCAGTTGATTCAGTAGTTCCATCAGCTAACAGACTTGTTTCCACCATCACATATTCATTATCATCCCCACTTCCATCATCTAAATTATTTGAAGAGCTCAAGTTGAGTCCATTGCCGAAACCTTCATCATCGTCATTATTCATTAATGTTCCATTCACTTCAATGTCATCTTCGGCATTCATGTTTTTATCATTATTGTTCTGAACAAGTTTTTCAATGTTGATTCTTCAATTTTACTATCCTTCTGATCATTATTTCGCCCTTTCCGAAGTATTTTTCCAATACTCACATTACCATCACCTGTATCTACAGCTTTTGAATTATTATCATTTGATGCCTGTTTCCCATATGCTTCTTTTTCTTTCCAAGATCTTTCTTGCTGACGCCTCGAACGTCTAGAATATGTTATTTTCGTCATTGATCATTGTATTATACTCTAATCACCGTAGTTACGATGAGATTGACGGAGAGATTGAAAATAGCCAATGCAAGAAATAAATATGAAATAGAGAATAGATGAACTTGGTAAATAAAGTCTTTATTATTACAAATGAACAAATTTTCCATCAGTAAACGGGGATTCTTGTATAACCTGAAAACATGGAAACATGTACTCTTTTAATTGTCTAACAGTCGGCAGAAACCCCATTCGTCTCTATGTGCAGAATCAGTGTATAATCTGAACTATTTGGGGTGAACTGGAAACAGAATGTGCTTGAAGTGTATCCTGCCTTTTTGTAGAGTGATAGTTTTAAAATATTTTTCGGTGCCTTTTATAGAAAGTTTGGTGTTTTTTACACCATGGTGCATAACATGGGCGGCAAACTAACGTTCGGCGCAACCCGAACCCCGTTCGTATCCATGTGGGTAACTGGTTCATAATATGAGCTGCTCGTGGGGTGAACTGGAAAGAGAATGTGGTAGTGGTATGAGTAAACATAATTATGATGATTGGGTGAATGAAATATTGGTTGGTTAGAATGAGGTTGTGAAACATTTTCATTAGTGTAAAAAGAACTATCATATACCACCTATGAAAACATAAGAAAATTAAATTGATATGTCTGTTTCCATTAAAGTAGCTCGTACACAAATCCTTGCACCATGGCATAATTCAAGAGAATCGCGTAATTCACGTAACATCCTATATCGAGTAATTTAATTCATTGATGATAATAATAATGGTGACTATTTTGTCACATTTACAGGTATTGTAGTTGGTTGTTTTGATGATGTAGGCCTACTGTGCTCCTCGTCGACTGTTGACTTGTCGATCTGAATGTAATGGGAGTTGTCCCGCGACAATAAAAAATGTTTTCCTGGGTGTTTCTATCTTCTTCTGGCATGGTAAATGTCGGAAGTTCTTCTTCTGCTTCCGCGATTGTCTCCGCGGACGTTTTAAGTTTCGACAAAGTGTCGGGCTGTGTGTTGGTCTTTCCAGTCTTGTATTGTATGTGAAAGTCAAACTACGCTAAACGCAATCGACAGCGCATAAGCCTGCCCGATAGGTCGGTGATAGTAAGCCATCAACCAAGCGCTGCATGGTCTGTGTAAACGACGAACTTTTTATAGAGGAGGTATGGGCGGAGTATCTTGAGAGCCCATACGACGGGGAGGCATTCTCTCTCCGTTGCGGAGTAGCCTTTCTCGGCTTGGTTAATGAACGGGACCAATACCCGATAGGTTGACATTACAAATCTGGATGTGTTTGGAAGAGTGCGCAGCCGACTTGGTAGTTGCTTTGGTGTGTCAACCGAATATGGTAGGTTGCGTTGAGGTAACGCCAGTATTGGCCGTGTTAAAACAGCCTCTATCAAATAGTGAAAGGATTGAAGTGGTTCCTCATTAAATTTGAA
>JAULBU010020735.1:0-19365 GCA_032358235.1 Odonthalia washingtoniensis
TTATCATGCACCATCGTTCATCAGTATCACGCACCATCATCCCTATGCGGGTCGCACGAACGGAAGTGTTCGATGTTCCTAACATTGACAAATCCTTCTGATTGCACCTGTCTTTCATAAGTTCCCAATCGTCCAGCTGACTCCAGTTCTAGATATTTATTCAATTATCATATTTACACCATTTCGTGCCCTTTCTCTTGGAATATCACGCACGCAAGGAATGTGAAATCCGAATGATTTCTGATTCTTTCCAATTTTTCACATCAATATTCACTGCAAGTGTGGACAGAAGATAGTTCAAAAATATACAAATGATTTGTTTTAAAAACCATCAACACTTACTTATCAGAGTTTGATAAAAGTTCTTCTAGGTTCAACTTACGTGTTGGTTTTTCAAAACGTTCTAGTGGTGGTATTATATTTCTGGTATTTTTACCGATTCTCGTTTAGTCGGCATGCTGTAAAGTGCAGATTTTAATAGTATTCATATGGTATCACAGTTCATGGGGTCTATCATTGATCGCTATTGTGACAACATTCTGACCTCCCCTGAAACAAAGGTATTTACAAATATGTGGAATTGGTGAACTTTTTATGTCGTCTCAATTGTTCAACTGGTTGGACGCAGTCCGATATGTAAAAGCTGAAGACAAACATTTGTAATTTTGAAGATAATGAAAGGTCTACATTTGGGTCGTATCAACCGTCAGGAATGGGCACACCATTGCCCCAGATGATGTGGAGATGGGGTTACTGCATAAATAAAAACTAAGGAAATGAGTTTTGATACGTTACAAAGTGGTGAAAAGAGATGGGCTTCGGATCTGTTCTATGTAAACAGGTTTCGTCGGCCACAGGAGGACTTTATGAGGGTGATGTAGTTTAGAATGATATAGATGGAGAGCGGTATGAGAAATATGTAGCAGAACAAGAGGAATCCTGAAATACTATACGATATACGATATTAATAAAAATATCAGGAAAGGATAACCTCTAGTATGAGATGACGGGGTACACATTTAAAAATGAGTTCTTATGAATTAAAAGTGGTAAAGAAAATGAAAAAATATCCTCTACAGAAAGAAAAGGGTGGAAATTCTCATCATCACTATCTTTTGTGATATCATCACTGACTGTATTTACAACAGAGTCCGACGTACATTATATTTTATCATCATAGTCTTTGTCTTCGAGTCCTGTTCCTTCACTTATCTGTTCTTGGGCACTCACTTCGTCATCCTTTTACTTGCTAATCTATACCTACTGCCGGAAACTTTATCTCCTCGCCTTCCTTCGTTGTCATTCTCATAATAATTGCCTTTTTAATATCATCACTGACTGTATTTATATCAGAGTTCAAAGCACATGCTATGTTATCATCATTGTCTTTATTGTCACGTCCTGGTTCTTCACTTGTCCTTTCTTGGGCTATTACCATCGTCATCCTTTCACTTTCTAACTTAGATTTACTGCCAGATACTTTACACCCTCGCCTTCCTTCCTCGTGATCCTCACCATTATTTCCGTTTGGAATATTATCACTGATTTAAGTATTTATAGCAGAGTATAAGGTAATGCTACGTCATCATCATTGTCTTTATTGTAACTTCCTGTTCCTTCATTTATCCTTTCTTGAGCTCCAACCCTCGCCATACTTTTACATTCTAATCTAGATTTACTACCAGATTCTTTACCTCCTCGTCTTATTTCATTTACATTGCCTTCATTACTCCTTTTTGGAAACTGATCAGTGACAGTAGGTTTTACAACAACATCTTCGTTAGCACGATTCTAATTTAATGCTCTTCTGGCACTTTTTCTTCTTGGTTCTATTTGAATATTAAAAATGAAAGACAACATCAGCGCTGCAAACAGATGTATGACGAAAAATTTCGTACGTCTTTCTTTTAGAGGGGAATTCTTAAGAGCTTGGCATAAATTGAGACAGAAGTACTATTGATAGTGAAACCGGTAACCGTTGGATGTGTAGAAAAGGGTGTAAACCACGACTTGAATGTAACTCCGTGATCGTTGGAGTGAGTAGCACAAGTCGTGATATGCTATTGATAGACAAACCGGTGAGCATTGGATGTGTAGATAAGAACGTGACCAATAACGTGAAAGTAAACTCCTGTAATTGCTGGAGTGAGTAAAACAAGTAGTGAAAACTATTGATAGATTAACTACTTTCCGTTGAATGTCGAAACACTAATTACCGTTGAATTTCATTATTGATTGTTGGAGTTGAGCATGATCTCATTGTTAAAGTTGAGATCTTATTCACATTATTAGTATAACATTATTATTATGTTAATATTTTAAATATTATTTCGCTTACTTGGTAATTAAAGTTGAGATCTTATGCAATGACGCTGATCGATTGTCGATCAGCGTCAATTCTTATTTTTCTCATTCACTTCCATATGAAATGGAAACAGTAGAAAAAGAAAATTTAATTACATCGTGGAATCTTTAGGAAAATTTCATGCATAGTGGATTTTATGACATTTCTACGAAAATTTAATATATATTTTTGATTTTTCTACTGTAATGCTGATTTACTAGACTCCAGCTTTCAAATCAGTGTTTCAAGCCAATTGAATTAAAACACATTTTCAACGTTGCAAAAACCGGCAATCGTAAAGCCGACTTTCACCTTGAGACGGTGACTCGTTCTCTAGAACCAATAAGTCACACAACCTCCATCTAAATTCATCATCCACTACTGACAAGCCTTTCTCTAGTATCATTCATAATAATGATCACACCCCTGAACCGAAACATCTCCCCAACGAGATTGGTGAGTCTCTTCTTGAGTTTGCTGTCGATTGTCCTCTCGACGACGTCGTTCTCCATTCCTCTGACAACGTTAACCTATCGCGTCTTGCGTCATTCATCAATGCCGATCTTGCCATCAGGTCCTACACGCTGGCGAGGTAATGCTTTCGGGGATCCACCTACATTAACCCATCCTCATCTAACGACACCTGACCCATAAATTGTAACGCACATCCCGCACGCATGCGAGTGGCTCTTTTCGTTGTCACGTCACCCACCGCATATTATTTCTGGTATTGATTCACATCGCCCGAATGTCTCCGGCGGGAGTTAATCAGCTGCAGTGACCATTTCGGCAGCTGCAGCGTCTACGTTACCGTCAGTTTCTGGAATTGTTAGGGGTACTTATACAGCTGCCGCTACAATATCAGGCTCTGCATCTTCATTCCAATATGCAATTTAGATGGCCACAGGGCCGCACGCCCGTGCACTTGACTCCATCCACAAATTTACTGCCATAGTACCCCAGAGCACAGAATTATCATCACCATCCCATGTTCCTCAGTATTACGTATAATCAACTGTATGGTTTTCATGGAAATGATTTTCCATGACGATAATGATTACGACGATCCATACTCCGATGCAGTCGGTCCATATGTAGGGATCGTTTGCGCTAGATCTTTTGAATATGGAGATAGTGGTAGTGCTTCTGGAGGAAATGAAGTTGAGGAAAAAGGTGGTGGAAGCGGTGAAAGATAACGTACTGATGAAAACATGACATCTTCTTCCGCTGCAGACAGCTCGAAGAAGAATGGAAAGGAGAACGCGAAGACGGAGAAGTCGATGGTACCAGTGAAATATCGTGTGATAGTGTTACAGACAACTGATCTTGTTGCATTGACGGAAGTTTCATTGCGTGATGGGTGCACTGAGAAGACGTATGATCGAGTGAGTCGGCCAATTGTGCTTCTTGCTGAGTTGCAGAAAATCGGGTTGTTTTGATGAGGGAGTTGGTATCAATTGTCCTAGATGCTGGCCAAAAGATTGGGCGTGAGTATGAACAGCACTTTTAACAGCAGCAGTAGTTTTGCCGGTAATCAAAGGAAGAATGTTGACTCTGCGATTATTATTGGAAGTGCAAAGAATGAGTTGACGCAGCTGAGTGTGGTGAAATCGCTGTCAACATTACTAAAACCTAATTCGATTCAAAAGAAGTCAAAATGCAAATCTAAATCGAAGAACGGTAGCGAAAACGTCGACACGGAAGTTAAATCGGCTGTGGAAATGAAAGATGCTAATTCTTCGATGGAGGAACCCTTCCGTCAGAGCATCGTACATGGATTGCGTGATTTGTGTTATGGGCTGGATCAATTGTTATAAAGCTTATCTAATGATGTGAAAAGTAGAGGGAGGAAGGTCATAAAACCACAAAGCCTAGTGGAAGTAGTGGAATTAATATGGGTGGAAGTTCACGTGGTCGTACTATGCAAACAATGAGGGCTCCTAGAGCCGTATTGAACGGGGAATGGTTAAAAGTTGGCACTGGACGATTGTAGTTAACACTCAGACTTTTTAGCCAAATGGTAGATGCATTATTAGTAACGCATTGTTCGGAAGAAGAGGCTGAAGAAGTTGCGAGGTCGGATAGAAATGTCACAAGTAGCAGTGGCAATGTGGGTTCAAGTACAGGTAGATCGTCTTCTGGAATAATGACAAGTCCGATGGATAGTCGAAGCCCATCGGGATTGTAAAGTGGAAATTATAATAGTGGACGTGGATGACAAGGTTATGTCGTTGCTGAGAACAAATCGTTGCATGAACGTGTGGCCGTGTTTTTTGAACGTCATCTTGAGAACACCAATTCACTTTTGCATCCTAATTATCATTTACTTGATTGTCCGTTCTAGGGTGTGTGGCGTCATTCCCATGCTATCCAATTTGATAAAAGGAAGGCTTAATTCCGCAACGTGTTAAGACGAAGAAGTGCTGATTCACATGCTCGGGCGATTCGTATTCATGTGAGTCGTGATATAGTGTTTGATGAATTTTATTAACAGCTACGTATGCGCACTGCGAATGAAATGAAGTTACGATTACATGTACAGTTCAGTGTGGAAGAGGTAGTAGACGCTGGTGGTGTGCCAAGGGAGTGGTATAAAATTCTTGCACAACATGTCTTTGTTCCGAATTATGTACTCTTGAAACGCAGTGCGGTGAAGGTGGCGACATATCAACCGGACAAACGATCGTACATTCATCGTGAGAATTACGAAAACTTTAGGTTTGTTGTGCTAGTGATCGGAAATGCGATTTATAACGGACAATTGTTGGACGCCTATTTCACTAGAAGTTTCTACAAGCATATTCTGGGATTGAGACCAATGTATCATGACATTGAAACACAGAATCCTGAATTCTACAAGGAATTGAAATGGATTCTGGATAATAAAATCAATGGTATATTAGACTACAGTATGACGTAGCCGATCTGAAGGCAAACTTTGATTACACCGGTAATACGGCCAGTTCGCCCCAGATTAATTGATTCTGGAAATGGGTGTCGACAATGGATCAAGAATATTCGGCAGATTGGTCATTTTTGTCACCGGTACTAGAACAGTACCACTGGAAGGGATCTCTCAGCTGCAATTTATGAACGGAGTTCATAAATTCAAAATTCACAAAGTCGGAGGAAACACAATAATATTGTCGTCTGCGCATATCCGTTTCAATAAATTGTATCTGCCGTTATACTCTTCTGCGGAGAATCTCGCGGAGAGACTGCTCATTAGAATAATAATAATAATCTATAATACTAATAATAATATTTATTAACACAATAATAGTTGAACTTTGGAAGAAAATGGGGTTTAGCTAAACTCAATTCGTTGTTATTTTATTGTAAGGAAAACTATACCACCTCATCTCTAGTGCGTTTTTATACACACTCTGTAGCACATTTTTCGCCATGACACAACGGCGTTGCCATGACACGACGGTGGTCAAGTTATCCTGACCAATTATTGAATTACAGTGTAGTGTAATGACAATCTAATTGACCTAAACCACCAGACTTTCAATCAATGACAAGTTTATTTCCAACACTCCTGCCACATGACAGTGCAAACAAAAAACGGAAAATAAAAACTTACTTTCATTTCTTCTCATGATTACCTCACACGAAAAAAAACTATCGCTTCTTGCGAATGGCTCCAGTATTCTTACTATGACCAAGATATCCCCCATCCTGAACCCTCACATCTGCATTGACGCCCGTTAGGTGAGCCGCCTCTAATGTCACGATTTCAGTCCGCTGGTCGTGTGCTACCTAATGCGATGTGCAGAAAGCATATCACAACATTAGAGTGAGTTTGGCTGAAAACGATGAAACAAAATTTCATAGCAAGAAACGAAATAGCTTTACTCCCAACACACGCCACTGTTAGTGTAACTCATGTAAAAGACACCATAAACCACTTGTTCATAAATGATATGAACGCAAATTTGAATAATATAACCATAGACCACTTATTCATGACATATCTACACGAAAATTAAGTTATTATGATCACATGATCAACATGCGGTTGAAAACGATCTTCTTCACTAACATGTCAACTCTCTGCGCGAGAGGTTTTGTAAGTACGTCAGAAAACTGTTTATCGGTTAGCACATACTTGAGTTGAATCTCCTTTTCCATTACCTTTTGGCGCAAGTAATGATATCTTAAGCCGATGTGTTTTGAACTTAAGAACTTCCCTTCGCCCCTGGCAAGAACCATGCACGCAGCGTTTTCTTCATGAATAGTGGTGGGTTCCTTCTGAATTTCACCTAGATTTTCTAACAACGTGCAAAACCATATTATAATTCGAGTGGCTGAATCTGCCTCCACGTACTCAGATTCTGCGGTACTATGCGTGTTTATGGACTTCCTTTTTGAATTCAAATGAACTAAGTGATTCCCTGTGTAAGCCAATATTCCGGTCGTAGATCTGAGCACTATCAAATCGTCAGCCCATGATGCGTCGGCGTACATGTGGAGCATATTAGGCTCATAATCATCATTGTTGTAAAATAGAACACACTCTTTCATTCCTTTCACGTATTTAAGGATTCTTTCCAATTATTTCTAATGAAATGGCTGTGGTTTGAAAACTAAACGTGCCAATTCTGAGATTGCGATCGCAATATTCGGACGCATACATACCCTCAAATACAGCAAACAACCTACGAGCTCCCGGTATGCATAGAGCACTTGTTCATCTCCAACTGGCGGATACGCCAATTTCTTGAAATCTAATCGGCTCGAAAGGGGAACTGTTTTTATCTTGGCATCCGCCATTTTAAATCTCTCCAGAATATTGTCCACATACGACGCCTGTGTAATGGAGACTCCTACTGGATGATGTGTGATTTTTATCCCTAAGAACCATTTAGCAATCCCCATATCCTTCATCTTGAACCTACCGCTCAATTCATATTTGGCTTTGGGAACCGTATTTTCCATTTTTGACAGTAATAATACATTACCGCAGATATCATTATGACCAATTCCAACTTACCATCCTTGTACCTAGTGTATAAACAGCAGTCTGCATCACTTGGGTTCATCCCGCATTTCTTCTTCAAAAACTCGTCAAGAGTCTGGTTACACATGCGAGACGCCTGCTTAGGCAGCACAGAGCTTTGATCAATAATAGCGATTTACCTTTTGATACCAGATTCTCATAACCTGGCGGTAGTTTTACATAGATCGTATGGTCCAGCACTTCATTGAGAAATGCGGTCCTTACATCCATTTGATGGATTTTCAGCTTCACATTCATAGGCAACGACAGAATCGTTCTCAAAGTTGACAGGCGTAAAACATGCACATTTGTGAGATCATCGTCGATGCCAAAGGTCTGCATGTACCCCTTCATGACCCACCTTGCCATAAATTTCATAACATTACCAACTTCGTCTTTTTTGACACTAAACACCCACTTGGTGTCAATTTCTATTCTATTGGTAGGCGTGTCCACCAACTGGTACACCTTCATGTTATTAACTGATCGCATCTCATCTTCACACTTCATCTTCAATTGATTGGCATGTATAGTTGACAATGCTTCAGCGTATGTATCAGGGATTTCTACCTGACGCGTTACTTTGTTTGCAATTAGTACTGCTTTCTTCATCGTTACATCCCCGTCCACATTTTATATTGAAGTCCTTTCATTACTGACGGCAGAATTAAATTGATTGTCGGGACAATCATGATTACGTTTCTAGATACTACATGTAGCTTAATGGACGATTTCTTGAGCACCGTATTAACTGGTTTTATCTTATTTTTAGGGCCTTTGGTCCTACCAAGTCTGTTTTTATCTCATGGGGTTTCTTGAATTATAACTGAATCATTGACTGTTTTCTTATCATTTCCATCATCAATTTTTCTTCCTAGATTATCATCAAGATTTTCATTTATGACAATTTTCTCATCATGAATGTTGTGATCATTTCCAAAATCACCCGCTTCATCCTTAACGGTGTTATTGGCGTTGTTCTTAATATCATCGTTGGCTTCATGATTCACATCCTCAACAACCCTATCATATATTAAGTAACTATCTGAATTAGGCATACGTGAAGTGCAGTCTTTCTTCAATTGTTTAGGTTTTACCTTCAATTGTTTGGGTTTCCAAGGACGGCCTCTAGTGCGAATGCATTTGAAGTTGGATGATTAGTCGTTGAATAGTCTATGTTCTTGTTCATATTTACCTCGGTAGACTCATCGATAAATAGTTGCTCATCTCCTTCCTGGATAAATGAGACATCTCTGGCACTCACTATATTTTTGGTCTAGCGACAGTACACTTTGTAACATAATGTACCTCCGGATATCCCAAGTAAGGTACCGTTCTCTGCTATAACGTCCAACTTTGTGCGATTTTCAGGTGAAATATAAATCAGAACAGTGCCTCCAAATGGCATAAATATTTTTAGGTCTGGATTCTTGTGGAAGAAACGATGGTATGATGTTTATTTATTCTGAAAGGTAGAAGTTGTGCATCTGTTTTTAATAGTTGTAGCGTATAGACTGGCGTGACCCCACCAGGATTTAGGCAATCCTTCGTCGATTATCATGGTTCTCGCCATCTCTGTTATGGCTCTGTCCATACGCTCGGCTACATGCATCTGCGCATGAGCTGCCTTTCCTGTCAGAACATGGGTGATACCATTTTCTTTTAGACAATCCTTTATCTCTCTCGAACTATGTTCAATTCCTTGATCCGTACGAAGTGTTTGTACCTTATAACCCTGATTGCACATGAATGATATATATCGCTCAATGCTGTCCATTGTCTGATAGTTCGCTCTCATTAGTAATGTTGTTGTCATTCGCGTGTTGTCATCATTGTTAGGCTGAAATTACAATTCCTCGTTGATGTCTAGAACTGAGAATGGTCGACAAGTGTCATAATACACGAGTTCTCCTGCTCGTTGTGTTCTGACGTTGCATTTCTTGAGACGCTTTTTGTAAGCGCTGGTATGCGATTTTCCCTGTGCGCATCTTACACAGTTGAGCGGATTCTGTAAGTCCTTCGAAATAGGCAGCTAGCCGAGTGAGATGTCTAATACCACTTACTGACAAGTGTCCCAGTCTGAAGTGCCAACTTTTCATTTCATTTGACGTTATGTCGTTATCCTCATTGTCTTCGATTTCCGATGTCGATTCATTATAAATGTATCCAGAATATTCTTTCTTTACAATCTGCGCCCTTTCTGCAATTTGAACTTTCCCCTTGCCATGTTCTCTAATTCTATAGAGTTTGTCTTTTCCTTTTACTGCTCGTTTTATCACTGTTTCATTACGTGAAATCATGCAGTTTCTGCCTTCCAATCTTAGACTAACTTCAGGGTCATTTGTCAATTGACAAACTGATATGAGGCTTCAACCAATTTTGGGAACAAGCTTTACTTTTCCATAAGCTAAATTTTGGCCTTGTGCCTTCATGTTAAGCTTTGTGGATCCCGCTGTAGTAACGACTCCATGTGACGATTTGTGATCGTAATGAATGTGTCTTTCATTGTCGGTGTAGTGGTGAGATTCCCCTGAATCGATAATCCAGGGATCGTCTTTGAAATTGTCGTTACTTAGAAAAATAGAGTCATACGTACTAACCGCAAATGCAAAATCTGTTTAATTTTCCTGGGCAATATTTTCATTTGACCTTGATCTTACCTGTGGTTTACCTGCTTTTTTGCTTTGGCACTCATGCTTCATGTGTCCAGTCTTTTAGCACCAGTGACATTTACCCTTGATTTAGGCATATTAGTTATATTATCATCATATTTTCGCTCTATGGTTGATAATGCAGCTGAAGGAATTCCTATTCCGTTCCAGTAGAACGGTATGATCCCCAACATCGTCGTCAGCTAGGTCCTGTAGCTTTTCCATTAATTCGTGATAGGGTGATTCTTCAAATGACAAATGTATCATTCTGAAACTAGTTTTATAGACATCTAATAAACCGTTCGTATTAAATCTCTATTTGTACGAGCCAGGTACGCAGTACGTTTTCCAACCCAGCCTCTGTGTTAGCTGTTGGAGTCTTCCTTGATATGATACCAGTCTTTCTGTGGATTCCATATTTATATTTATTAGCTGCTGATGAATTTTCTTAAGAGTATGCTTGTGTGTGAACTGGCATTGTTCAATTAATGCCATCCATAAACGCCATTTACTTCCTGTTTTCTCTATTGCTTCTAGAGACTGCACCGTTTCTGGTACCAGAAAACTAATTAGATAGCTGTTTGCTAGCATCTCGTCTTCCAAATCTTTCTGCAATTGATGCTTTTTCTTCTTCTCTTCCAGTACTCATGATTGTGGCAAGTTTTTGTGCTGCCTGAGCAGTGATGAACTTGGATCTATCGTCGTATGGAAAGTAGCGGTGGAGATTCTTCTCGACCATTTCCTGGTAAACATACAGCATCCACATACTGAATTATTCGCCTAATTCGTAGCGGGAAAGTCCTCTTGAAGAAGACTGCTTCGTTGTAAATTCGTTATCATCCATTTTTGTTCTTCTCTGCTCGTCGGTTGAGTCCCATGCTTTTATTTAGTTGAAAATTGGAAAAAAGGTTTAACCTAAACTCAATTCGTTGTTCTTTTATTGTTACGCAAACTATTCCACCTCATCTCTACTGATTTTATACACACTCTGTTGCAATTTTGTTGCCATTACACGACGGCGTTGCCATGACACGACGGTGGTCAAGTTATCATGACCACTCATTGTATTACAGTGCAGTGTACTGACAAGATAATTGACTGAATAGACTAGACTGTAAATTAATGACAAGTGTATTTCCAACAATAATAATATTTTTATAATATTAATAATATTTTTAAAATATATAATAATATTATTATTATTATAATTTTTCAAAAAAATTTCTAATGTTCTCCCTTTTTCCAAACGTATTTTCCAACATACCAAAATTCTTTTGAAACGTGTCAAATGTTTTTTGCGTACAATGCGCCATGACGTCAACAGCATTTTGAGCATTATTCAAAAGAATTTCAATATATTCAGTATTATTCCAATGCTTTTGAGAATCATTCAAAACATTTTGAGCATAACTCAAAATACTGTTCATATTATGCTCAAAAAGTTTTGGAAAATGTCAACATATTCGTAACACTTCCATCAAAACAATTTGCCACATTTTGGCAATCCTCGAGAATTATGATCCCAAAAAGCATCAAAATAATCTCGTTTTTTTCGTATCTTTTGGACAAATGAATACCTCAAAATACCAACAGTTTTTGGGACCTTTTTGAAAACAAATCTTACTGGAGTAGTTAGAGGTGCTGCGTTCAATATAAATATAAATATGTTTTGTAAACAGCCGTTGATACAGTACGGTGAAACAGATACACCTTCGGTGTAGGACGGTGCTGTACTTGGGTTTCAACACTCTACTTCAATAATTAAAACACAGAAATACAACTCATAAAGTCGCGAGATGTGTACTGTACAGGTGAATGTAGAGGTAGATGACCATTTGTAACTTATATTATGTAAAATGAAATAAATTGCTGGTGTGATGAATCGATTGTGAATTGAGTGCAAGGAAAAGGAAAAGATCAGAAAGAAATCGAAATCTGGTATGACAATGATGTTATGTAATGAATAGGTGACAGTACAGTACGAAAATTCTAGTATGGACTATTACTTATCGAGTGATATACATAGGGCATGTCATGATTGGGTGCCGGAATGGCATGCGTGTATATACGTGACCAAGAGTTTGTGGAGAAAATTTGAAGATCGTGACCGTTGGAATTAAAGTTTCACGTAAATTCTTCGTAATTAATATGAACCATTTTGGTAGTTATGTCGTCCATAAATTTGAAGTGAGGGAAGGACTGTCTACAATTGAGAACGAAATGGAATCAACCGATATCCGGAGTGTTATGTCCGTCACGCCAGGTTCCGATTGTTGTATGGAAACAAAAATTGATGGGTATGGAGAGCTCAGTACACAGCGTGAACAACTGCTAAGTATTCAAATGGAGCTACAGAAGAAGCATTATGTGTTACTGGAAGAAATTGTGAAAAAAGTATCTATACAGAATGAGATAGAGCAAGGGGAGTCTCACAATGAAAACCGATATACCAGCATCAATGGTAGCCATTTTGTAGGGATCATGACAAGTGCCATCTTGAACGTATTTGTATGAACAGATTGGACATTCAAGGAAATTTTTAATGGTACGAAAACTATTTACAAAGAATTGAAAACGGAATTGGTACAATACAGCCCGGAGACTTAGAAAGATGGTGACGAAATATGAAATAATGGAAAGTTGACAACTGCAGATACATTATTTAATTTGTTATGCACAACTAGAAATCTTACGTAGATATGAAACAATACGGTGTGATATAGAACGTTTGGACGGTAGCAAGGTCAGGACATATGTGTTGGAAGTCTGTAGATTTTTAAAACAACAACGGATCACGTTTTTTAACAGACCACCCAACCGAACAGAATTGGTGCAAATTGAAAAACAGTTCAGAGGGAACAATTACGATGGCTGACTCGTTTTCTTGGAGCGCGTTCATGTTTCTGATAAGGACATGAACCATATGGCAAATTATGCAAAAATGAAGGGGTGTCAAAGAAACGACATTGGAAGTGTTTATTGATAAAGAGAGGTATTGCTACTATTTGTCAACATTACAAAATTATATGGCTGCGATAAAGAACCCTGTCATTTAATCACTGTTGCTCCAGAAAATGTTCTCTTCAGACATTAGTCTGATGCATAAATTTGGATATTACATCCTACCTTCTAGTATAAAAAGGCAAGTTATGTATTTTGCTATGGACGGGAGCTATACGAAATGGTTGATATTGGTTGCACTTGATGGATTGGATCAACCGAATGCGGCATTTTGATGCAACTAAATCATGATACATTGCGAAACATCTTGCATATTTTCGAGATATACGGAAAAATAATATACCATTGCTATACAAGTCAACGAGGGATGGAGAAAACTCTATATGTATGGAACTTAGTGGTGGTATAATTATATTATATAATATTATGAACGGAGTTGGTAATCCTCGTTCTGGTTGGTATGGCGATGTCTACGAATCATTTCACACTGTCTGTGAACACGAGCAGACTCAATTACAGGACTTTATAAAAGAAGCAGAGCGGGTGAGGGAAACAAACAATGAAGACTGTATAAAACACGTTACTTACATGGTGATGAAAATATGGATGCAAGAAATTCACCTTCTACAAATACAACTGAATGGAAAATATTGTAACAGTTTTTTAAAAGTCATAATGTGGAAAAGCAGAACTGACAGATTTAATTTTAGTATTTTTAATGAAGAGTACTCTTGTGTGCGTCTGTGTTTCCGGAACTGGATGCATACATTCATGTGGTGCAATTATTCAGATATACACTGTGTACTTTCATTTTTTGCCCATATGAACCCCCACATTCAATGTTTTTGAGGCCAATGAAAGTGGGACATTGAAACATCGTAGATTTTTCGCAATACTTTCATATTGCCCATAAACTGATACTTTTATGAAGGCCGGGCATTCAGTGAGTATAGTTACGTGCAGTGCGGAAAAATGTCGTCATAAAATCAGAGCGGCCCCTATTTTGTACATTCTTGTTTTCTTAATTCCAATTGTTTTGGAAATGGATGACTTCAATGCATTTATTGGCATCTACTGTACGAAACTTCTGACATGATGGCAGGAAAGCATCCAGCCGTAACATTGGAGCCTGTTGTGAATTCTGTCATCCAATAGGTGAAAGTGTGCCAGCCACATTTACTTGACATAAAAAATCTCATATGTCCGCTTCCGTAACGTGTGAGAGGAATGCTTGAAAAATGGAAATGAGATTCAGAAAATTAAATAGAAAGGATTAATTTGTGTTTTTATACTACAACCGAAGGAGTCGGAAAATCAAATATTAGGATAGTTTATGTAAATAGGCGTATATATAATATTTTACTTACTAAGTCACTAGTAGTGGAAAACATAACATATATGGAATTCAATGTGTCATGGATCAATTATAAAATAGCTGACAAAAACGTTAAAATAAAAAGTTGAAAAGAAAACGTACTAATCTACTTCAATGTGATGTGTACGGCCCATTCCGTAATCAAGGAAACTTTCTTCGCCTTTTGCAATTGGATACAAATATTGAATATGCAAATGTTGGTACGAAGATGATGCATCTGATTTACACTTCGGATTCCTAACAAATGCACAATTTTTCCTCCTTGGACTGAGTGATCTCTCGGTTATAGGTGTTTCATCCCCTTGCAGAAATTGAAAATCATTTATGTATCTTTTATTGCACCATGGAGCAGCTACAATACAGAATTTCTTAAGTTTTCCGTCACAACCCTTGAAGTTGTGTGGACAATTTGTTCCCCATTTCAAGAATTGTGCTCTAGTGACTGAAATAATTTCCTCCCCATATGTTTTTGTGAAAGAACTGCTGTTTTCAATAATACCGTAAACGAGGGTTCCATAATAATAACCGATGATTGAATGTTGAGGAATTTTATTTTGTGCAAACACCCCAAATCCAGCCTTCCCATGTTTGATTGTAGACGGTTTCAGTGTCAAATCCAAATCCCAGGACTCCATTGCTCGTAAAGCTTCTATTGGAATTTAGTCAAGTGCTTTCTTCCACGATAATGTCCTACTACTCCATGGTATTGAATCACAGTTATGTAACAACCTTGGTTATCCAATAAACTGCGAAATGAAGTGGCGGATATGCCTTGGAAATGTTGAACAGTAGGGACACCTGGTGTAACTTCCCATATATTTTTTCACATTTTAACTTCAACTGCCTCCAAGTATCTAATAAAAACACTTGCTTCTCGAAGAAAATCATATCTTCAATTAATATCAGAAACCTTGTTAAATAACTGATGGGACAAACAGCAACTAGTTGAATCCAAGATTTTTCCAAACATAAAACATCCATATCATAACCAACACTTCCTGTGCTTCGGAAGAAGCCTACAATCCATTGTCACTGAACATATACGTTCACACGGATCCACAACCAACTCATCAGGGCGTGTAAATTTCTCGATGATATCCGAAATCCATTGCGTAGCTTTCTGTTCTGGTCGTAGTAGTGATATTTCACAAGGTTTATTCTGTTGAGATTCCTTTAAAAAATTTTCGTTATTGAGCACCCTCGGAATGTTTTTCATATCATTGCATGCTGCATGAATTGTGTGAATGGAACTTGTTAAATTTTATTTTACTCATCTTAACGATTCATTCCACTCCATCCCAAACTTCCATAAATGAACTGATTCTGTAAGCACTGATAGATGAGTTAGACGGGGCTGCCTCGGATCCGTATTGTAAGAACCCCTTTTCTTTGTGTAAAACAGGAAATTTTCCTCGACATAGAACACACTTTATCTGTTTTTATTCCTTTTCTAATTTCATCATATTCGGGGTTGTCCGACGGAGCCAATTGCTTCTTCAACTTGAAGTGTTGATCCCATAATGGAAACTGCAGCGCCGAACAAAATATATTTGCATGACTTCCTTCCAATAAAACTCTTTCACAAAATTCCATGAACAGCATCATGTCTTTTTCATCAAATTGGTCATATTCATAGTATTCAAATTGTTGATCAAACCTCGTGTTGTATGGAGAGTCTGTCAGTATGAAATCCACTTTCTCTTGAAAAGATTCATCCATTATATTTTCATGATCATCAACAAGATCTGCAAATTCCACATCGTAACAACAGCAATATTTTTGCATTGCAACATTCAAAGTCCTCATAGACTTACGAGAAACTGGCCCCAGCTGCAACCCAATCTGCAGTTTGTACCTCATCTCCTTCTTTTGCCTTGATTGAATCATTACTGTCTTCCAAACTTTGTGGGGAAATAATCAAGTCGTTCATATGTATGTCATCTGTACCATCATTAGTTTGCTTATGTATACAGATCTTCTGTACTGTACTCATATTTTCCATACTTGTTGAACGTTTTAGCTTATTACAAGCTTCAGCAGTTCGGGGAGAAATGTTTTCATCTTGGAGAATGGGTATCACCGGAACACCGCTAGATGTGCTCTTACCCGGAACATTATTCTTAAGAAGATCTGTAACAAGTTTCGGCACATTGAAAAATAATTGCGGCAATTTCGAGGTTTTCTCATTGACCAAGAAGGGTAACAGACACGCAGGGATTGGCTGTTCCTTCAAATCAGTGTCATAAATGTGAGCGTTGGCCAAAAATTCAAAAAGGGCACCGAAGAAGTAATTGGTGATGTAACGAAATGCAGTATCCTCTTTATATGTACATTTCCAAGCTTCCGGAGATAAAAAATGTTGTGTAGTGACTGGAACACTATCATGAGCAAATACCTGTTCTTGATTGATGAAACCGGGAACTTCCTTTCTTTATTCAATTAAAACGAATGTTGAACTGTGGTAGCTGTCATAGATATATTTTTCAAACAGTTGGGTTGGTAGTTCAATGTTGATTTCTTGTCCTAGTCGTTCCCCTAATCATCATTTTAGTTTTTTTATAATCACTTACAGTGGCACCTCACAGTAATTTGATGTCGAGCAAGAAGTGCCACCGCATCGGGGGGCATTTCCTGCTCAAGTTCCGTCAGTGTCACCACCAAGAATCGAACTAGCGGCCCTACCATCAGTGCGATTGGCCGTAACCAAATAGGCCAAACTGCTACGCGGCGCTAGTTGTTTACTCTTCTTTACAAATTTATAGTTCTTGGTTCTGTAAGCAATGCTTACAAAAGCCCTATTTCATAAGAAAATGCCATCGTCGGCCGCTGCAGCGAGCAGTGGCGACCGGTCAGGACACATTGTCAAGTACCTTCGCGTTAATCGGCACGCTGCACCATTGAAAAACTTTCTGGCCGCTTTGTCATCCGATCATGACTTCCCCAAGTCAAGTCCATACCTTGATCAATGTTTGAACGAGGAAACAAATTTTTGTACCCGTATCATGTCTCAGACCTACGAGACACTTCTCCTTTGTTTTCTTCATGAATTAATTGGCGATAGAAACGCTATGATAGTGAAGAATGTATTCGAAAGTTGTTGGGAATGACATACCATACATATTGAATTATCGCCTCTTTGAAGTTGATTGAACGACTAGATAAAAAAAGTCGGACCAACCAAGAATCCAGTGGACTTATCCTTCGTCTTATACAAGTTGTTGAAAATTTCCATTACACGTCCATCTCTTTGCGCATACATATATATTGCGAGAGAGGAACGGGATATCTGCCGAACTTGTTGTGTACCAAATTCCGCTAAAGCATTGTCAACATCAGGTCCAGAAACGGGGAAAAGTGTATGTTTCAACTTTTTCCCCTTTTGGTTGCCTTCTTTTCCAATCTTTCCGTTACTTGAATATGAATTGGGTCGGTATCCGAACGGACCCATTTCAAGTATGATTTACGGGAGATGATTCTATAGTTGAATTGTGCAACTTGAAATGCCCTAGATACGAAAATATGTAGGAAAGAAAATATGAGAATTTTGTGAAGAATTTTTTAGTTCATGTTCACCTTCTGATAGAAGTTGTGTATGACTTGATCCGGCGCTATGTACAGAGCAGTTGGCTGACCTACTGACGAAGGCATTGTCGCCGTTAAAGTTCGACGAATTGGTGCGAAAAATTGTTGCTGAGGTTGTCACTGACCCAAGTGATGAAGAGAAGGGCGAGCTTGTGCATGGCGGAAATTTTTTTTGTGTAGAGATCGTTGCTGAGGTTGTCACAGACGCAAGTGATAAAGAGAAGGGCAAGCTTGTGCATGGCAAAAAAGAAGTTTTCTGCGTTTTTTTCTTGGTTTGTGTTGTGTTGTCATTGGCACAAGCGACGAAGGGGAGAGTTGAAAATAAATAATACTCTGATGAACACGTATGAGTTGAAAGACGAGTAGGAGAGTAGTGTGACATGATCTGTAATTGTCTGGGCATTAGTTCACACGTTGCTGCATTTCATGTTCGACCTAGTGAGCTCTGATTGGATGACTGACTTTCAGCCGCCGTTCGTCGTACGACGGTATAGCGACGGAATAATACGACGTTGGTGCAATGGGGATAGAATATAAGAAGTGCTAACAAGGGTTTGTAACGCTTTTATTAAACTTACACACAACAGAGCAACAATATCACTTAAGCACAACATAGTACCTTACATTAATCATTTATTAATAATTCTGACTTATTTCATTATATTTTATTTATTATTTATTTTATTATTATTTATTTTTTTGAAAAATTGGAAAGATTAATTTAATTTAATAGCTATTAATTGTTCGTGTATTAGTAGCAGAATCCGGATTGTCGAATGCAACCTGTACACGATACAACTGTAAGCAATGACAATGGCGATCAGCGTCTTGTGGATTGGATACAGTAAGGAGTGTATGTAAGTGTAAGTCAGTGGGCGTTGGTAATGCTTACTGTGGTCTTATTGAGGTTGGATTGAGGTGACTACAATAGGACCGGGGAAGCTATGTAGATAAGAAGGTAAGTGAGGTCTGTGGGATAATAAAAAAGTAAGAGTATGGTGAGTGGAGGACAGCAAGAGAGAGAACGATGTAACTTAGCGAGCGAGTCGGACTGGGCGGTGAGATAGTCTTAGCGGTAGTGATACTGCTTGGTAACTTTGGGCAGGACGAGCGCGAGGTAATAACAATATCATCTGGTTGACTCTTTGATAGGATGACTAAACCACTGATCGGTAACAAATTAAATGTTTAATTTATATTTGAAAGCGACAGTGAAAAGCAGAGAAAAATGCAGAAAAAAGAATGAGGCTCGTGGCGTTCTTATAATGGAGAAGAAAACCGAAAAGCGGATACCAGAGACAAAAGATAATTATTGTCGGAGAGTAGTGTTTGTGATCCAGAAGATACGTGTACACTGTTGAGGTACCAAATAGTGTGAGACCCTTTGCATATGGATTATAAGCTGGAGGGTGATTAACGAACTGTCAGGTTTTCAAAATAGTGTGGT
>JAULBU010020746.1:0-19357 GCA_032358235.1 Odonthalia washingtoniensis
GGGGGGAAAGGGGAAGGGGAAAGGGTGGGGGGTGGGTCGCAGCGAAAAGGGGTCGGAAAAACGGTTGGTGAAGAAAGTGATTGATTACGTCGATGACGAAGTTAAGCTTACTTCAAAGTAAATAATTGGAAAAAAGTTTGAGTGCCTCTCAGCGGGGCAACTTCCGCTCTAGATGACGAGCGGGATGACAATTGAACTGTCAAACTGAAAAAAAGTCGGAAACAGACTTGTGGGGAGACTCCGTTCGGTTCTCTAGGTTTCTGGTGCATGTGTTCAAAGCGCGCCACTCAACTCGGACGACGACGATTTTGCGCCTGTTGTGGCCCACTCGAGTTGTGTAATGCTCGCTGCCACTGTAAGGACAGCGGCTTTTTCCTTTAAATTTTAGCTACTCTACCGTCGGAAACCGTGCACTTCGCCGTGTTGCACTCTCCTTACACGTAACCGTCCATCCAATCCATCATCGCATCCTTGCTTTTGGACTCCATTTTCGGGCTCATTGGGTCCCTTGTCATACAGTACCCTCTCAGTCCACCTTTCGTACACCAAGTCCACAGCATTCCGCTCAAAGGTCAAAGGTCAGACTCTCTGGAAGAAGAGCGTGCTAGCCAAACATCCTAAAATGAAACATTCTTGAACGTTGTTTGGATGTGTGTTACACACACAACCCCCAAATAACCGCACCCTAATGACGTTCACACACCTTCACTGCTGTTCAAACTGTCTAGACGCCGTTTATCCCCACAACTTAGCAAGGTAAATCATCGAGCTTACAGTCACTACTTACAGTCACCGGCTAATTCTGGGCGTTGTGAGAGACCATGAATAATATTCATGGTCTTTCACAACGTTCAGATAATAATTTCGGCAATGAATTATAACATAATATGTTATAATTCATTGCCGAAATTATTCCTGAAAGTGGAACCTTCCACAAGCCAGCGCGCTCACTTCTTTACTCGCTGCTAATTGTTGACGAACGAACGAGTCATACCATCATCAGCCTACAGTAACCGACATTACACAAAGTGAATCACAGATGAACGGTCAACAAACAAGTCCGTATTCGATACCTCTTACGTTATTGTGTAATCAAAATTTGTACAGACACAACGAGAAAGCTCATTGGGCATACCTATTTTTGATGTCAACACAATACATTGTTTGTATGGATTATCTTTTTCATTCAAGTTGCCTTCTCCCTTTTCATCTGACCATCAACACCATCAACTACTTGCTACCTTGAAACTTGACAACCCATTTCTTGTTTCACCTCACACCAATATACCCGACGTAATTAAAGATGATATACACTTTGTTGACCAGCGGACCTCCGTCTCAACAGCGAAGTGGACGGATCCGATCCGATCCCAGCTCACGTTAAAACAAAAAATCGACTTTAGTGCAGTGGTAAGATAGACATGCTGGTGTCACGAATCATCCAATTCGGTACGCATTCAAATGATGAATTATTAAAACTCAGTGAAGAATTTATCAAGAAAACCCTGTTCAACAATTGAGCAACGCATTAAGTGAAATGGTGCGACCACCTAAACCGCTCTGGATGCCGGACATATATGCGCGCCTTTTCAATGTCATGTTTAATCCAAGAAAAATCACCGCTTTTATAAACCTCAATTTCCCTCCAAAATCAAAAGCTGGACTTGGAAAAGCCAGATATCAACCATATAGTAACGAGTTGCAAGAAATAGTCAATTATTGATAATTTAAGACTTTGGTCAGATGAATAAGAATGTGGTTACTGAACAGATGATATTTTCTCTCCAGCGGAGAGGCCTCGTGATATGATGGAAGGCATGTGAACGTATGATTTGATCAAAATGTATAAGTTGTAACAAAACCTACACCAAGTATGAGAAGAGTGAATTAGACCTCTTTCCGGATTAAACCAATAGTCAAACCCTTGTGGAATAAATGCACTCCATTTTCAAATAATTGTCATGTCAAGATGTAATAATACTGGAGATGGGTGAGGGTGTTAGGAATGACGTCGGAACTAGATATTATAGGACAGCACATAATATACATGAAGCGCTATATGGAAAAAAGTCGTCGACCAGTCCAAACAGAACCATCGGTGAATTCGACACTTTGAAAAATTGTTGAAATAATTTCTGAACCGTTTAAAATAAATATTAAAAGTATATAGGAAAATGGAAAATTCCATTGTCATTGAGTAGTCATAAGTACGTTGGAGAAACTGTGGCGTATTTGATGACAGTGAAGAATTAATTGCAGTCAAATGCGCTCTTATGCAGATGGACTAAATCAAAAGTACACTTCTCCTCTAATATATACCTTTAAACGCATATAAGATAAAATTATATATTTCGAATAGATGCAGAAGAAAATGGTTTAAACAGTTATCTTGACGTGGTAAAGTATTATGTTAGTTGCAAAATTCTGGTCTATATAATGAGGTTAGTTAAGAGTTGTTGAGTTGATGAAATTTCAAGATTACTCCTTCTAATGTCTATAGTCCCAAATTAATCCTGAAGTTATATTTGAATTATAAAGGCTTCAATATACTCTTCATACATTTTGGGACAAAAGTTGAGTTGTTTTCACCAATGATAAAGTTATGTAGTTTGAAAAAAATCTACACCTTGTATTGCATTTTTGAACAGTGACCATCAAAGAGAGCCATACAATTCCCAGTTTTTCTACAAGTGACCCAAAATCTTGCTCAAGTCGTATTCGCGCTGATGACAGCTATAATTATAGAAAACCCGACAATAATCACAGATGAACTTGAAATAGAGTCATAAGATTATTAGTGCATACATAAGCTTCATTCATGTCTAGCGACCAAATATTCACGATGAAATCGAGTATCATCAGCTTTCAGTATGTCAAAAATTCACTGTAACTGTACCGCAGTATAATCGTGTGAAGATTCCGGTATGAAAAAGGAGACAAAGAGAAAAAGTAACTTATGATCACAGAGACTCCGGATGCTAAAATTGAAGAATCCTTTTCTATTGTAATATGCAGACGGGTTTGGAATTTCGATTTGTGACAATTAAATATTTTTGATTGTGATACCATCAAACGAACCCTCGCTCCCACGAAAAGGACTTCATATCTTCCTTAAAAACGATTCAATTACTTTATACAGTGAATTTGGGCCGTAATACGGAAAGGAAATTTGTAATGCTTCACCTAATCCAGGAGTGGTTGGTCGATCAATTTGCAGAGTAATGAAATTGGAAGCCAGGAAATTGACAGTAGTTCCAAGTACGACAAATGGAATGGAATAACGGAAGAATGTTTTAATGATTATTGATCGAAATGTAACTGCTCTTTTCTTTCTTCATAGTCGGGACCGAGTATTATTACTGATGATTCTGAATAGTTTGAAAAATGTATTGGTACTGAGCTCGGTACTATTTACGATTTCTACATTGCGGAAATTTGTAATGAGTGGTCAACTATCAATCCTCTGGGTGATACAGATGTGGTAACAGAGGTTATCAGAAAGGCTTCTAAAATATTCCATGGAGATGGAACAAAGGAAGATGGTGAAAAGAACCAGATATAGGGGGAAGAGGAAGATAATTGTCTTATTAATCACATTAAGAATTAAACTGGACAGGATGCGGATAACAATTTGGGTGAGATTCATCCTGATGAGATAGAAGTGACTACTACAATATTTGGCATTGGGCGGCAAGTAAGAAGAAACCTGTAGATTCAGGCCGATAGGCTAGAGGATATGAAGTACATAAGATGCAAAGGAATGTAAAATAAAGTCAGTTCAGTTTTTGATATATATTTGTTTGTTTTTCTCTACTGCGGTTAGGGGACGGCTGTTTTGACTCGGTATCCTGATGTAGTTAAAGACCATTAAGATTTGGAGTCGAAGACACGAATAGTCTCCTTCCTCAGATTTTTCTTCCGCAGCTGGAATGATCATGCACGTGATTAACGTGGGGATCAACTTCGACTCTACAGATGGAGTTAGACAACTATAAAGTAAGCGTTTAATCGAGCGTCCTACTTCCTGTTGGTGTTGACTCTCTAGACTTCAATTTGATTCTGAATGTCCGTTTTTTTCTTGATAATGCTGTTTCTTTTACTATTCTTTTGTTATTCGTTTCGAGTGACGTATGTATACCGATGTCTAGATTGGTCCGATAACACTTTTATTATAATTCTACTGTTAGATAAATGCTAAGTAGTAATAATTACAATTAAAATAATGTGATTATATTTTGTGATAAAGCACATATGTTGATTCACAGGTTTTGGGTGATGAGGAACCGTCTCTTCAGTACGATAGAGGGTAGATCTCAACTCGTCGTGAGTAGGAGGTTTCTTTGTGTACAGTTGTTGTTTCATCGATTGGTTACGTAGATGGAATATTCGTTATTATGATACCTTCGCACGACACGGCGTGGTGTAGGATGGTTCTGATTGGCTCAGTATACGCAGGAGTGATTGCAGTGAGTAGGTTGGGGAACTTAAAGTCGGCATACACAGTTGGTACCTCCTACTTCTATCTCTCGGAAACAATGTTTACCTCACTTTATATCTGGCTAAATATACTACTTCCCGCGCTCATGAAAATGGCGTGGGCCTCTCCTTCCTCTCGTACTAACTTGAACTCGGCCGAGAACCCCCATGCTACATTCAACCATGCACAGTGCTTTACGTAGCCACACTGGGCGCACATCTCCGTGTATCATTCCTCGGTTCCACAGTGTGGTTTTCATACGTGTGAAGTTGCACTTCACAATACACGTCAATGTAATCCACACATTCATGACCATAGGTTACTGTATTATGACCCATGTGCCCGTGTCATTTACAGGCCACGTTTACTGTATTATGACACATGTACACAGTGTTCGTTACAGATTATCGTTTACTCCATTGGAATCTTGTACCCCGTGTCCTTTTCCTATTATCACAACAGTACAGTACTCGCGGAACGTCATTTAGGGATTGTGTACCCTATGTGCACGTTACAGTAATCCCGAATTACTATTGGATTGTTATCCTTATATGTATTTTCCCTCTTGTTTCATCTAACCACGTTTATTTTTACCCTTTTCCCACGGTCTGCTCTTGCATGCCCATAGGGGTCTTCAAGTGAATATACATGTATTCAGTTAGGATAACGCTCTAATATAATTTGTCAGTTCTGTGTTGACGTTGTAATACGAAGGTTGCATCACGCTTCCGTCGTAGACGTATTTGATACATGTAACGCCATGTATTATACCTTATCACTTTTCCTGTATTATTATTTTCCGTGAATATGTTGTCACGATCGCCCGTCGTCTATAATGTATCATCATCACCACTTCATTAATTATCATTATCCTGCATCATAATTCCTGTTCTATCATCAAGCTCGCCACCATTATTCATTATTATAATCCTTTTTATTCTATCACGTATAATCATTTAGGTATCTCTAGGATCATCATCATTCTTTATCCTCCTCCGTCATCGTATCAAGTAAACCAAGTATTATCGTTATTCACGCATTGTGATTAGGAATCATCAAGTATCATTTTCATTACCGTATTATTATCCTTCTTTATTCTCGTGAAGAGGCATCTCATTGCCTCGTCTCGTTGTCACAGTCATGCGTATCAGCATCATTCTATTTCGATCATCTTCTTCATTCGTCTCCAATATTATTTATTTACTCTATCATGATTCTATCATATTATAACCTTTCATATTTTATCTATCAACATCGCCATGATTTCTATTTATTAATCAATCGTCATCTTTATTACTTTATGTCCCTCTTTCTTAATAACCATAATAGTTTCTCTTTCTTACTCGTCGTAATCTCCCTCTTTCTTACTCACTCTCATAGTTCTATTAATTATTCGTATGTGTTACATGAATTTCTCCCGCAACTATATCGAATCGCATCGGCGATTAGACAAAACCTCCTAAAGCAAGTTAAACGTGGCATTGAATTAAGTGACGGAGAGGATTCCCAGGAAAACTTGAAAGACAATGGATGTAGGGGGAGTATCGTTGAATACTAGGAAGAGTCTGAGGATGAAGATATTCCATTGGCGCGGTTGATAATGATACTGAAAGCTTTCCTGTGGACGTGCACAAAAGTAGACAGGAAAAGGGGAGCGGCAATGACGATGATGCACTAAGTCGTTCAAGAAGTAGCTGAGATTTGAGTAGTTATTGCACAAGCGTCGGACGAATCAGTGAAAGACTGTTCCGAAATTGAAACAAGAAGCAGACGATGTATGAATTCGGAAAGTCAGGATTTGTTATGTTTGTTATTAGGTTTGAATTCATGTTATGTGATTCATGTTATATGATTCATGTTATTGTAAGGCGTTCAGGAATAATATTTGGAAACATGTTGGGAGAACTTAAGAAAACGAATAGGTGAAACTTCTATCACAACTCAATAGATATGGAATAGTTTTAATAGTTATGAGACATCTGTAAAGGTTAATCTATTCAAACCTCACAATTGGTCGTGACTTGTTCTCTAATGTTTGGATTTTTGTAGAAATTGTAATATAAAATCGGTAATGAGTCCATGGCAGTTCATATGATAAGAAAGAAGAGAAAAATTAGAACACAGGATACGGAAATTAATTTTGTTTAATGGTACAATACCGAAACTTTCTGAAGCTGGTATAGTGTTATTGTTGCGGTCATGAAATATTTTCATTTTTCCTGCTACCTTCAGCGTTATTGGAGATGTTCTGAACATGCACACCTGCTGTGTAATCTACCTCCTCGCATGTTTCCCAAAGATGGAAAACAAGGACAAAAGTAGCATCGACACCGTCTGTTGGAGATGTTGTTTCCATGTATTAGACAAATTCCATTTCTCTAGAATCCATCATCTTCTTTTGCTTCATGTGAAACAGAAAGAGTACGTTAGAAACTCGAAGTTATGGTTGCTAGCCAGAACCACCCCTTATCAAAAATAAACTATTTATCACTGCCTTGCTTTCCAGAATTCGTGTGATGTCAAAAGGCGCTCCATATATTTTCAACAGGCTTCCTGCTTGGGATATGTGATTATTTTATGCGCCTGATACTCCCTAAGACCAACCTACATTTTAAAAACCTGATGGTCATATCATTGCCCGCATTATCACCATTATGATCTTCCAAAATACCACGGAGAAGGCTTACAAACGTCTTTAGCACATATAATTTGAAGAAGAAGTGTAATGTTTTTTGTGTAACTGTGCATGCAGCAGATCAATAAAATGGCGACTATGGACCACACTAATCAACTGATGCTAACATATACGATCCAGTCTAAATATCAAGATAGTTAAGGATGGAAGAAAGTAGCTAAACCATGAAGTAGGTCACAATAACTTGATCCTACAAAATCCTTCTAGAACCATTTGGCGAAACAAGACACTCCGGGACCTACAACCTACTTCAAGCTTACAGCTATTCACTTATTTGATGTACTGTCTGGGATTAGTGTTCTGGCGTTCTTCCCTTTTTAAGACCGCCACTCGCACCTTTCCCTTATTTATATATTTCCTCTTCTCAATTTTGAACTTTTAAAATTATTAAACAATACGATTTAGATTGTTACAGACAAGGTGTAGACACTGAGACAAGAGCTCACCTAAATCTGTATTGATACAGAATCGCTCATCCTACGTATTGCGTTAGTTTTTCCCGGTTACCGTCCTAATTTTTCTTGCACTATTTGCTGATTACTAACTAGCTCGACCTTCATTAAGCTTGCTCCATCCACTCTTTCTTTACCTCGTTAATTGAATACACCTCCCAAATCTACTGTAGAGTAGTCCATTCCAAATCACAATCCACCTCCTATCTACAGTCTATCTCACCTAACTAAGCACACAATAAACTTGTAGCTCATCATCCTCTCCCACAACTAAAGCAAACTCACGATCCTAGTACACGTGGCGCTATAATGTGCCCTACTGGTGATTGTACACCGACTAGTATACACCAGTTTTGGACCTACCCGTATCATTCGACATTTTTGAATACTGAGTGCATTTGCCATTAAGTTGTGATCCAGATACTAAATTACCATCTTAATAACTCTTCACAATGTTATGAAAACCTTGCAGTTTCTTGAATACACTACTTCACCGTACCATAATAGGTATTGGTTCATATTTCGGACAAGTTCTTCAATAATATCATCCAACCTGAATGAACCATGTTTAGAGCGGATATTTCTAATTATAGGCTCCATTGTTGCTACCGTTTCATCAATTATTGTAACGTCTGTTTTTGATGTCGTTCTCTACGCACTTTTTATGAAAAGGTTGAAATGTTCGAATGGCGCAGCATTCAACATATCCATGTTTCGATAATTTTTAAATCTGTGACGAAATGGTCGAAAAGTTGACATTTCAATGTAAGCAGACTATCACCTGCAGTAGATTCAAACATTTCATTCGTCAAAATTTTAAACCTAGGAATATCACTTTTCAGGATTTCCAGTTCATTCTCAGAACATCTGTTAATGAAATTATCAGACAAAAAGACATTGGAAATATCAGAATAAGCTGTACAAACAGCTGTTAGCGGTCATTACTCATAATACCCTGTAACACTGCCCATCCAGACCGCAACTAAAGGAAACACCATGTGCAACTGTCTGTATTTATATCCCTATAGAATTCCACGTATTCTATCTTCTGTGATTATAACGTTCAATTGTGCAGACGATTCTTTTTCCGAAAAATCAATTTGCAATTCTTACAATGTGTATTCCTTCTGTATAGGAGCCAAAATGGAGTTTGATACTCGTATAATGCTTGTCTTCATTGAAAATAACTTGTTCTGCTTCTTCAATGGGCCACGAAAATTCTACAATGTTTACGATGAAAAATTATTAATGAAACAAGTTTGAACCAACTTTGCCTACCCCAGACGTAGATTGTGAAAATGCTCAAAAGTATAAATTGATTAAACATCTTGGGAAAGTACATTTGGTATACGATGCATATATTATATAAAGTAATCCCAAGGTGTTATTGGATGATAAAATAGTATTCTATCGGCTTCGTTAATGCGAATTATTAGTTTTTCAATGTTCCCGTTACTCTTACATTTCAATGTCTGTGGAATGAATTGTTGAATGTTTGCACGTATATCCTTCGTACAATCCATAATTCTAATCAAAATTGATAAACATTTCATTATATATTACTTTCTTCCAAGATATAGAGAACAAAATATTTTAAATAAGTTACATTCCGTATAGAAAATATGTCCTTACACTCTGGGAGGTCACAAACATGTTTGTGACCTCCCAGAGTGCAAGGACATATGTACATATAACAAAATGAACGGAAATCGATCACATGGGGTTGTATCGGACAGAATTTGGAGACCAGGCCTAGCATGATTGCGTAAAGGGGAAAGCATTGATGCCAGTGATTTATGCAGAACATTCATTTTGGAAGCCTGTCCATCTGATATCAACGTGAACAACATTTTATCGATGATAGTAACGGTATTAGAATAAGTGAAACAATAAAATGAGACAATTCCTTCTGTATCAGATAACTCCACTTCTGTGGAGATGTTTTGATAACCAACCAGTAAAAAAGCGACGAGTGTATGTTTGCTGTATATTAGATATCGTTGGAACTATGGGATGAAGTTTAAAACAAACGCGCGAACGGGATATGCGACCAGCGCATTAATTTTAAACCTTGTCGTAGGTAGTTTATTCAGAATATTTTTGAAGTATTCCCAGGAAAGATTGATGATACGTGCTATTATCCTCTACCCATATGACATTTTCATCTGCGTCCTTAGACACCATTACCTCACGTCGCTTCATTATGTAAAGATATTTGAAGTATGTGGTATCCAATGGATGAGAACATTTCTGACTTGATGGATTAGTTTCGCTGTCATTGAAAACTGGGAAAAGTATAATATCCCTTGAAGTAGCTAGCTCAACTTGTTTTTTCAGCCCAAGAATAATATTTTCTTATATATTACGGGCTTTGCACTTGTACATGCATTTTAGATTAATTCTCGCTGAAACCCCTCACGTACCAAGTTGCCATCTTATTAAATATTTGGAATGGAGAGGAAATCAGTTTCATTTCTCGTAGTAGTAATGTGCCCGATATATTGAACTGTTGGTGAGCATTCGGGAAAAGCAAATTATTAACAGCTTGTTTTGCCTTGTTAGATATAGTAGCGATTGTGACAACATCTCCAGCAATATGAAACTAAAAATAGTTCACGACGTCTGTAGAATTCTTTTGCTCTGTAATGTATGGTAATTTGTCCCCTTCCAGCAACGTAGTATCGTTGTCCGGTTCTGTTGAATCAGAAGGAAAAGGAAAATCCCTGGACTTTCATTATGCATAATTGTTGTATGTTCAGTTGGAATGTGTGATGAATGTTGATATATTTGAACTGCATTTTTAATCCATATTTTAATAACGTTAAATGAAGGATAGTAAAATCATATTGAAGTATGTTTATTAAGGCGGAAAAGGGAACTGGTGTGATGTATACAACCATGACATCTATAACGACTATTAAGTAATTCCTTTGGAATAGTAATGATGGGTAAAGTTGTAATAGCATGTACTGAATGTAAATAGTTAGTAATTTCACTAGTTACAGATGATTATGAGATGAAAGATAGGAATTAAGGAACACTACGTTTCAACAGATAAGTTGCACCAAATCCTTCCTTTGATTCAGGAATTAGGGGTTGATTTTGATATTCATATTTGTCCTCTAATTGTTGAAAACATTTGGGGTAATGTTGCATGAATTGAAATTTAGAAAGATTAACAGCCAGTAAACCCTACACAGTCCTTTCTCGCTATAATTTACCATTTAAAAACGGGAGCAGTAAGTACGAGGAAATGATTCCCACTAGAGTTTTATTTTTAAAATCGGTGGGTAACAATTTCAATTTCTACTCAATCCATGTAGATGAAAAGAAAAATGTTTTTGAAGGAAATGTGCACGAATTTGTCAAAATTTTGATGTCCGGTGTACATTTTATATTTTGAATTTTCATCCATGTGGATGAAAATTCAAAAACGATTTTCCAAAAAAATCTGTACAAAATTGTCGTGATGTGTGCAGATATCGATAGTACCAGGAAGAAAAAAATTGATAGGATATTGTACCCACCTACGTTTTTATACAACCTTTGAATCGTTGACGCAACACCGTAGGTTTTTCATACAACAAATGAATTCAACCTTCATCTCATAGCTTTTGAAAGTACTAATTCCCATTATCATCCTCCAGTATTTAGAAGAGGAACGAGCAAAAATTGGGTGAGATTACACATCCAAATCCATGGCATGGGAAAGGGGAATCTTCAGAAAATGTGACTTTTGCACTGCAGCAACGGAATTTAAATTATCCATTCATCAGTAGTTTACGTTACTAGAACAACCGCATTCTGCGTTTACGTAACTGCTGACCACACGCTGTGATCATAAAGGGCACATCAGATTCATCCACAAGATTCTTCATTCTTCGAGAAGATGCAATTGACTACATTGCAAAGTGCGTCGAAGTATACACGTAAGCTTAAGATGACACGTACCTGAAAATGTACAATCAACGTCAGGTCGTAGTACAGTGTCAGTTCTTCTGACACTACTGTCTCACAGTAGTTGAGTAGGGTAGCCACATGTGTGAATATGGTAGCGTATAGTGTATTGATAGTAGTATTGTATAAAGTAGTAGTACTGTAGGCGGATAGGAATGAAGATAAGGAGGTTAGAGTAAGTGCAGGTCAGGATGAACACTGTAGACAGGAAGAAAGGTCAAGAGAAAGGGGCAGATGTCAGTAGACAGATGGGTGGCTAACTGAAAACAGTGCGTGGATGGGTAGGATAAGTTAGTAACAATACAAGCTTTGGAAACTTAGTTGACAGGGTGACTAAACTTGGTTGGTATTAATCATAAACTATAAGTTTAATGATTGAAAGGAAAAAGGTAAGAGAGAGAAAATAGAAAAAGAGAAAGGTGCTAATGACGTTCTTATAGTAAATAGAACGTCAAAATCCGAATCACAGACCGTAGTATAGCCTAATGAGAGACAGTACTGTTTTTGGCGGAAGCTGAGTAAACATGTGATAGTAGGTTCCATCCGGATTGTGTTTAGAACTTCTACCCTTGTTGATATGGGACCTTGAATGTCCCATCTGAACAAGGGCAAGGATGTAGTGTGGCCTATAGTTTTAGGTCCATGCGACTACTATATTATAAAGTCCCCCTATTAGGGTGTTGAGAACCTTGACTTCGCAATAGAATCTGAAACATTGAAGTGTGTGTGATAATAATAATAATGATAATATAGCTTCATTGGTGATTCCAGTAATGGAAAATCCATAATATATGTTATTTAATTGCGCATATGGATTGAAATGTTTTTAGTTCGAAAAGCAATGTGGAAATTTCCATTGATATTCCGGAGAAGTAAGAGAGTTTTTTATTTTTTATTTTTTTAAGATTATTTCATTGCGAATCACAAACTTGAATGTATAGTTAGAAGATTAAGATGTACCATTTGTTTGATCAGGAACGAGTGGGTTATTAGTTATTTCATTGTCAAGATTAATTTGATCTTGATTCTTTCTATTGCCTAAAGATTAAGATATGTTGTGTAGAAGTGAGTGGGCATTAAGTGATACCATTTGTAGTTCGAATTATAGAGTTAAAAATTAAGATATATTGTGCGGAAGTGAGTGGTAATTAAGTTATACCATAATTATTTCGAAATATAATATCTACGCAATTTGAAAAATAAAATGTATGGGCCATTAATATTTTCATACAGATTGCATAGTTTGTAATGTATGTGGCATACAAATGTACTTACGGACGGTTGAAAATAAATAGAAGAAATAGTCCGGGCCAACTTTTACTGTTTGGAAAATTTCACGAATGTATTATTAACATTTTCTTTCAGACACTGGACATTATTGTGTATGTTTACTTAGGGACAGGGAAAAATATATTTTATTTAAATAATTCCCATTCAATCGAATAAATAAATTTATTCGGAAGTCATTTTCAGAAAAATAAATAATTCGGTCTCCTGTCATTGAAAAATAATTTATTCTGTTTGTGATTTTCAAAAAATAATTTATTTCGAAAGGAAACATATCAAAATAATTTATTCAAAATTAAGAATTATTAGAATATATTCGCCCCTCCTGGACCAAAATTTAGCTGCGACGTGGCATTAATGACACTGCCTTGCAACTTCTGACGTGGCATTACCTGACACGGATTTGCAACTTCTCTATGCCACTCTTGCCAAGAGTCAGCACAGGTCACAGCGTACACACAGAGAGTCTCTTAGCGTGTACGATGTTGCTTGTGATAATGATACACAATACGTATACATCTGTACGTTGTTACTTGTGGAGATGATACATAACACTTATACATCTCCAGCAAATGATCACCCAATCATCACACATCATTCGATTATGGAGCGGATAATGTGTCCAAGGTTATAATTTTACTTTATCAGTTTGACAATATAAAGTAGAACCCGGGTTTATAAATTTATTGGTCATGTTATTTAGGTTTCCATTTGGACAACGGCATCACTGGATGAGATCCATATTAGCAACTCGTCTACTTCGAAATGTCCAAATCTGCTCCGGCTCGCAAAGAGTTGGCTGGGTTGTGTTTTCAACGCGACACACCAGACAGTGTGCACTGGACGTGCAAGTGCAAGTGCGGGACGAAGCAAACCCAGAAAGGCACGAGTTATTCGAATTTAACATCGCACATTCACTTTCAACATGCAGAATAAGTGATGGTGCAGACGGTTGGCAGTAAATCTACTACTAGCGACCTTCGAACCTTCCTTTACTCCAGAAAAGCAACTAGCATCTTTGTCTAGATTGAAATGGTGGTTCTAGGGTTGCGACCATTCTCCTTTTGTGAAAACAAATTTTTAACAAAGCACACCCGTTCAGATAACGTCACAGTTAAAACTTTGAAAAATTATATGTCTAAACTAACCGAACTAGTTGAGAAACGTATCAAAAATTCTCTTCCCGACCGTTTTGCACTAGTTATTGTTGATTGGAGTTGTGGTGACACGCATTACGTGGCTGAATTTGCTACATTTCCAAATACAGATATGAATGGTTATTCTAAAGTTTTGTTAGCCTTATATCCACTTGAGAAGGAATACTCATTCGACGCTAACGAACATGTTCACTTCATCGAATTTGTACTCTCAGTTTTCGGAAAAGCAATTAACAACGTGGTAGCTTTGATTGGCGATATTTGTCAAACCAATAATTCTATAGCTTTCAAGTTGGAAACAAAATTCGTGAACTGCGCCAGCAATAGATTTCTGTCAGCAGTATAGGACCTATTGCAAGAAAACATCAACTTCATTGACTCTGTACTTAAACTTATGGTAAAACTGCGCACTCTAGTGAACACCTCGGAATTAAGAAGATTGACGAAACTCCGGTCTATTCTGAACAACGTCACTAGATGGAGCTCCACCTTTCAAATGGTAAGTAGGTATCAACAACTTCGAGATTTTCTACCAGATTCGGGAACGAAGGAGGTGGATGAGCTATTACTAAATGCGGGCAGCAATCGTGAAATAGACGAAATGTGTGTTATACTAGCTAATATGGACAGTCTTACGACATAAATTCAAGCAGATGATTTAGGTATCGGTGATGTCTGTGAGTTATTTGATACCGTCATTGAAGATTTTCCCAATATGAAAAGTCATATCTCTGCAGACGCAGAGATCATACAAGACAAGAATTTTGAGTCGGGTATGGGAAAGGTACAGCAAGGTCGGCTATATATTACGGAAGAGGATCTCGTTGAGATGGCCACGTTGGAGATCGAAACGGAACGGAAGGTGACAGAATCGGAAAGAAACAAGCTCACTTTAGCGCAGAAAGCGCAGAAGAAGCGCAAGATTGCACACTCTTTACAGAAAGAATTTTTGGATCTACAGTTTATCTTGCCTACTTCAAACTTTTGTGAGAGCCTGTTCTCCGTCGCCGGTTACGCAATGGGTACTTGCAGACGTACTATTCTTCCTTCGCATTTTGAGATGCAACTTTTTCTCAATGCCAACTCTTCCTATTGGGGCATCGAAGAAGTAAGCAGAATTATTGCAGATTAAATTCTAAATTTCCCTCTAAATGAATGGGTCATGACCACCCAATTGGCTGATACATACAGAGTTAATAAAGAAATATATCTTATGATACAACCGTGTACAGAAAAACTAAAATTTGATTTCTATTATGCCTATGTAATTTGCTTTCTTTGAACTTACAGAAATTATTCGAATTATTCTTTTCACAAAGTTGAGAATAATTCGAATTATGCTATTTTCGAGTAATTCTGGTATTTAAAATAATTCGGCCATATTATTAAATAACTTATTTGTATTTTGGGAATAAAAAATTATTTATTTCGCATCCGTAAAAATAAAAACATTTATTTCCGCTACAAAATAGAATAAATAATTTTTCATATTTGTGAATAGAAAATTATTTATTCTGAATGTCCGCATTAAAAATAAATATAAAATATATATTTCCCGACCCCTGTGTTTACTGCATGATAAACTACAAATTTTACAACACCAAATGGACGGGACATGAAACAAATTCTACAATGGTTGAATTATGTTTGTATGTAATCTAGGAACGTGACTACACATTGTGTATGAAAGGTTGAATGAATACTTCAAAAATATTACGAAAACCGTAGTTTAGAATGGAAGTCACATTGATAGTTTAGTCCATCGGTTGAATGTAAATGAGTAGATACACTACAGTAATTAGTCCATGTGATGGACGGAATCGTGAATACATCCAATTTTTCATTCAATTCATGAATGAAAAAGTGGATTCTTACTGCGTATTATGATGTATACATCGGCTATATGTAGGAATAATATGATGATATATGGGATCGAAAATGTGCAATATACACTGCAATAAATATATACAAATTACAGTATACATATTATATTTATTTTAAATAATAATGATATCATAACTTATGATATCGAAAAATATGATATTCAGAAAAAGGCACAAGAACAAAAACTCAAATGGTAAAAAATGTGATAAAGATGGAACTATTGCAAAGTGTTATAAATAGGGAAAGTTGAAAGGAAATGAAATGCATGCGTAAAAAGAAGAATCAGAACCTCCAAAAGCAACTCCCAAAAGACGCATCCCATAACTAGTATATTTTAATATATATTTATATATACAACGAGTCTTCGCAGTTATAGTCTCATTCCTTCCCTGTAAATAGAAGGGGAATGTTTATGTTCTGACATATCAAAATCACATATAGAAATATGAGGAATAGAAAAGAAGTTAGTAAATTTTATATGACGATGACATGAAATGGGAATTAGAATATGAAACTATGAATGGAAGAGGAAACGGGGTAAATATATTTGCAGAACTAGGGTCTAGAAGAAAAGAACCTGCAAACGAAATTCAGAAGAAGCAATTACGGAAAAGAAATGTTAATAATAATGAATTGAGTTGAAATAAAAATTTTGAAGTAATGAACAGTTGATATGTATACATATCAACTGTTCATTGCTTCGAGAATTATGAAAATATACGTACCTCAGGTACGTATATATACATAATTCTTGCAGCACAGGCTGTGCGCAAAATTTGGAGCATGTAATTTGTCGCGATTGGAAGGGATATGTCGAAGTCGCTGTTGAATATCGATGATGGTTTAAATGTAAATGCGTGGCGATGATTGTTGCAAACGGATCTGTGATGGAGGTAGCTGGATGAAAGAAATTGGTAGAAGGGGGAATGTGAGCTTGTGATGATTTAAGAACGTTTAATGGAATTATGTTTGATTGGTACATAAATTTCCAATTATTTCAAATTTAATAACCGAAAAAGGCACAGGACGGACAGTGGTTGTACTGACTGATTTTAATCATTAAAAATATACAGGGCTGAATTTTTTTTGAAAAGTTGAAAATGTATTACTTTCAATAAAATTTACAATTTTATTTTTGTTTCTAAAAATTCAGAAAGCACACTACAAGAAGTATGAAAAGTACAATCGGAAAATAAATAAATGAGCCATTTAGCTGTAGTGTTGAAGTGTCTGGTATGTGTAGCATACCAGTGATGGTGATTGTAGTCCCACACGCACAGAAGACACGACATTTAATGTGGCCAAAATTACTTGGAATGAACGGTATGTCAATTATGAATACATCATGAGGTACGATACTGGCTCTGAAATGTATAATGTATGTATGAAATATTTTCCGGACCTGTATTTAGTTTCATCGTCTTTTCTTTTCGATAATGGGGCATAACATATTGAATGATTTCTATATTCCGTGTACCGACATCGTATGTTCTTTAAACAGGAAATTTCAACATAAACACCACATAATATCATGGATGTTTCGAATGGAAAAATATAGACAGCAGCAGTCTGCTGGTAGTAGTGAAAGTAATGTTGCTTGTGCATCCTAATCTATTTACCTGGGAATGGAAATGGACAAGAGAAAAGATGGTCTGTTGAAAAAGTCGTTGGCTGTGTCTTTAATCATATTTGAATCTCGAGTAGGAAAGAAGGAGGTCGAAGAATTTAAAAAATTCATCCAAGACGCCGACTTTGATGCAGAATTACCCTCGAAGCAAGATCTATATCTTGAAGACTGTAAGACCATTACGGCCCAAATTGTGAGGAAATGTCGGGAAAGGGAGTGAAAAACACTTGAACTGTTCAATGAATTGCTCGAAAATACTGGTGTTGAACAGCGAAGAAGTCTATTATTTTATGTTGTTGTTCTTCCAGTCTTGTTTTTATTGATTAGTGTTTCGTGAAATATTAAATATATATGTTTTATAAATTTAATTGCTATGAAGAGGAATATGTGAAATGGTAATTGTTATTACATCCTACTGCATTATTTATTGACAGCGTTACGTTTCTAAAAGAGTAGTCTATTAGGAACATTTTATACTATGAATTGTTCGTAATAAGGTACTGATCTAGAACCGCACCGCTATCTCTTGTAGTATACGATACCATATTACATGGACAGTAATTTCCCATTGTGAAGCACGTATAAACTGCTCGGCTGACACTATTAACATGATGTTTTAAATCACGCCCACACAACTGTCTTAATATGATTACAACTACACTAAGTAGCATTTAGTGCGGGTATATTATTAGTGCGGGTACAGAAATAGTGCAGACCACACTATTTTATGTCACTTCAGTGACAACTGGAATATATATAGTGTGGCCCGCGCTAAATAGGTATCATAGCGAAATGGTGCGGCCCGCACTATTTACTGTACAGTCCCCACAAAACCTGGATTTTACCCAGTGATTATCTTCTCTGTGTTCGCTGGACACAAGTTTTCCGTTGCATTGTCACACCATTGGGATTTCATATTTGAATTTGAAACAGAAATACATAAATTAAAATTTTAGGTCTGTGATTTACCGTTGCATCGTCACACAAATGAAGTTTTAAATTTTAATTTGAATTTAAAGATTTGAATTTAAATTTTAGGCCTTTTTACAGGCTCTCCAATTGGTGCATGTGTAACTGACCAAGTCTTGTTTTCATACAGGATAAGGTTGAGCGAGGAAATTTAAAAATTGTAACGACCACAAGTACTTCATCTTTATCACGAAGATTTCATAGTGATATTATTGATCCTAAGTTTATATAAAGATATATGTTTCGAGACCACGATACTCTTTTTTTCTGTAGTGCGAAGCTTCTTCAATATGCAGTCTTTACAGGCCTATCCAATTATCGCTATTCTGCAAAATCGACAATCTTTAACTACCGATACCTCTACTATCAACTCACAGAGCTTGCAACTTACAGCGATTGGCGAACAACAACTAACGGAGGCAACTCCTTTAGAAAATTCACAAGAATCCACTGTTGACAGTTGTCACCGCTCTTCGACAACAATTAGAGTTAAACGTCGTCCCAAACGTGTTTAACAAGGTCACAACGGGCAGAAATTTGTCGGTGGATGATTACTGACATTGATACTAACGGAAAACAGAGAGTTCAGTCACGTTGTGTGCCTGAATTTCCCCAATATTTTAGAGGAGAATTGAAAGCAAACCTGTCTCGGGCCACGCGATACTGGCAAGCACGAGTTGAACTCGTTAAGGGTCACAAAAAGATGTCAAAAGGGTTTGGAATTACACACACACGTGTAACAAGTAGTGGAATTCATAAACACAATGTCAAGGCTCTTCCTGGTAAATGAAGAAAATGGCAGCGTGGACAGTCGCTTTACACGTCGACTTAGTGGAGGAATTTGAGCGAATG
>JAULBU010020757.1:0-19353 GCA_032358235.1 Odonthalia washingtoniensis
ACCACAGTTGTTTCAAGAGGAATTGGTTCTTCTGTCTATGTTGTGTGATGTGTGGGTGGTAATGAAATTGGTGTGACGTTTTCGAAAGTCATTATTTTGATGGCGCGGGGTGTATGTGATATTGAAGAAGAGGGAGATATATTGGCAGGTGTGCTTTCTGAAGCAATTGTGGTGGAAATTGTGGAGCGGGAAAGATGAAGAGTATGGACTGTTGCGAAATATCACGAAATCCGTGTGTTCCAGTTGTTTCGTAGCAGTAGCAATACAAAATGCGCTACGCTATGACTTATAAGAATACTTTTTCTGTTGTTGAAATGCAATGGGATAGTAAATGTGGATGATATCTTTTCTTCTTATTTCACCACTACTATTATTAAGCATCATTTTCTTCCAACTAACACCTCTTTACAGTTCTTTCTCATCATTAGCGGCAGCATCCTTACAGTCAGCTCCTTCAAAAATTCTTTTTGCTAATTCAACAATACAGTTACCATCCTTCGAAACATTTACAACGTCAATCACACCTGTTTTCCACAAAGATCCAATCTCTTTGATGCTATGAAACACCACGATTCCAGAGTGAACACCATTGGGTAATCCTGCATTAATTTTCTTTGCGAGTTCAACCTACAAAGCTTGACTGGTAGTCCCAGCTTCATACCCCATTCATACAGAGACGTCACCACTGCCGTCAACATCATAAACAATTACGACGTCAGCAGTAACCGTATCACAAATTATATCATACCACTTCTTTTTAGTCACACTAACAGCTGAAGATAATGCTACTAAAGCGAACAACATCACCCTCAAATCAACGTACAGTAATGAATGACTACATCGAATGATTTCCTGACTTGATTCCTCGGCTTTCATTGTCGGAAAAAATGTGAAGATTTAAAGGTACCAAAAGTTCAGTCGCCATTAATGTTTTTCGATTGGGTGGTGGTACTACTTCACAACTGCGCATTAACGCATTTCCACTGATTTCATTCACTGTCAACGTCCTTGCAGATATTTCATGTTGTTCACTGCTAACATCGCGCTCGTTATCTTCAAATTGCTCAATTCTGGTCGATTCCCATCCTCCGCCATCGAACGACAAACACTCTTGGTCGTCGACAGATGATATTGAGGAATGTTTCTGGATAAATTCATGTTGGAGTTAGTATTTACGATGTTCCCATTGGAAGTGGTGTAAGCAGAATAAGTTGCCTAATTCGCAGCAGAAGTCGCAGTGGTATGTTTGTCATCTCCAGTTAATCGAATTGATGGCCCTGAAGAACTTTGTCTTGAATTAAGTGTCGGGTCTGGATCTCTGTTGGTAAAATATGACGCCGTAGGATTCTTCTTCTCAGCATTACCATGACTTGTTTTTCCATTGATATTTTTACTACTTCCTGCGCCACCAGTTTTTACAGTAGCATCCAGATCACGTTGGCTGGAGCGGGGAAGATGGATAACGAGGTGGATACGATGTAGTCTGTAGAAAAATCAATACATTTTCTTTTGAATTATAAATTTACTTGTGAATAATAAATCATCCACAGAAAATAAATTAAAACATGTTGACACAAAGAAACATTACGACGGAATGCAGTGAGATTCATCATGAATTATAATATATGGTCCCCTAAATGAATAATAAAGACATTACATTTATTCAACTTAGATTAGCAGCAAGAACGTGAGATGGAAATGGAGGAGTAGGCAGACGTAAAAGAGCAGGAAGAAGCATGTAAAGGACCTTTTCGCTCCGCAGACTGTCATTTCTTTTTCATTTCTTTCGTTTCCGGGCATTACACTTTTGGCATTTGGTCATGGATAACCATGAAATATCCTTTACCTGACTACTTTTCGAGCGTTTGCCACTACGACATCCCCTTTTACTATCCAAGTGCTTGTACAACTTTGATACACTCTCCTCAATCGCATCTTTTCCGTTCCCAGTGATCACCGATTTCCAAGACTCGTCCTCTTTTAAATTTTGTATTACAACCCTTCGAGTTCGTTCGGTACATTTTTTGGTTTGACACATTGTATCCAAACACGGTACTACCTCATTGTAATCCCGACTGTAATTTTCATACATGGATATCCATGCATTGAAATCGTCGCAATGGTCCTTATCATGTACGGGTACTAATATTGAAGATTCAGCACCTGGATTATGGTTAGAATCATGACTGTTTTTAGAAGACGGTATATCATGACTAGAACAGGGAGGAGAATAGGAAGATGGGACAGGAGTACCATAAGTTGAAGGAGACGGTCGACGTATTGGATATAGAACGTCTTCATAAGATATATTTTTCATCTGTCCACAAAATACATTTTCGTCATTGTGCTGAATAATAAATTGAGATATGTGTATGTGAAATTGTGATGCGCGTTTTTGCAGTTCAATTCTCGCGGAAGTTCTTCGGCACATACGCAATAAGACAAGCAAGTGGTGTACCTCTTTATTTGACTATTCATACTCTCTTTTCAGTGTCCTTCTTGCTCTTTCTTTTCATTACCGAAGAATAGGAGGGATTCTGTGTGTTCCAATTCTGTTGATTCAAGTGCAAAAATTAGCTCATGGTTGGTCAGCGCTGATATTGGTTGATCAAAATTGAAATCGTATGAGTTTGACATTGTTGATTGATATATCTTGTTTTGCTAGTCTAAAACAGAAAGAAGGTTGGTACGGAATAAGAAAAAGGATTGAATGAATACTAGCATTTATGAAATTCATGATTTATTTTCAATTACAACCACTATGCACATATCAAACACCTAAAATAGTATAAAATTTGGTATCATATGTGCGGTGGATCGTAATTGCGATAGAAGAATGGAGAAATTATATCTTCATTCACTTCAACAATTTTAATCAGCACTGGTAATCAAAATTATTCCGTTTACAATTCAAACTATTCGTCCCAAAAAACGTACAAGACAACGTGGTTCATCACAAGATGATATGTGAAAGAAAGTACGAATAAGGACATCAACTCAACCAGATTGGTATAACTACTATGGTGGTCGCAGTCGAATTTCTGATGTTATCGCAAATAGAGTCAATAATCAACAAAGTTCAGCTTCTTTACTATTCTATCAGAGTGGAAACATCCAACTGAACGAGGATACAGACCTGATTCCGACATCTATATCTGTATAAGGCGCTGACAGAGAAATCAATGTACAAAATCGTTTAGACCCGATCACGACATCAACATCTATACCAGTTGCTGATAGAAAAATTATCGTACAAAATTCTTCCACATCAATACCAGTGCCTTCTCAACATCCACAACATCATAACACACGAGTAGCGTCACCACAACCAACAGACCCTGACCAAATTGAAGTTAATTTCGATTTTCAATCGGACGACCGACCATTCTCCCCACAACACAATGATGATGAAATTGATGATGCTGACAGGAATGATTCTATAGATTCAGATATGAATGCACTTTCTATAGATATGGATGTACTGATGAAACGAAAGAAGATTACATGTACGTTGCCGAACTTCATAAGCATAATGACAACAACAAGTAATACGAAAACAACAGTTGAGATGTATGAATTAATACGAGCACTTGCAAAAACTTTTCGACCAGACATCAAAACGAAGACTTACAGAACAGTTCACGACACAATTTGGCCACACCTATTACATGTTTGTCTACCCCGTTCAGTAATAGTAGATCTACAACACCCATCAATTATAGAAAACGAAGAAACGTACAGAACTTGAACATCAGCACGTATCTTCCTACCATCAACATGGGAACACTTGACGTTTTTACATATTCTACTTTCAAAGAACTGTCGGAACCCAATCAGGTATGTGATGGACCATCTATAGACTTCAGCAACATTTATTCCCATATGGAGGAGGTTACATCTTCAATAATGTTATGCCAGTTATCAGCGGTGACAAATTTCATCTTGCAAAAGAAAATTACGAAATATCATTCCCTATAAATAAAAACTGGATAATACTTCTGTGCCTACCTTCGTGGAACCATGGATTGATACAAAAACAACTGTACAAGGAAATTAGGCATCACTCGTCCATATCAAAGCGCAATTAAGACCAATATGGTTAGTGTCAAATAAAAAATCATCAAAATCATTAATAAATTTCATTCTTAAACGTCAATTCACTTGTAATGTTGCAGATTCTGTGGAAACTATTTTGGACAGTTATCGGAGGACGATTCTCTGATATACTTTTCAATCATTTGCAAATTTCAACAGACGATACTGTTGGAAACAAAAAGGATCACTTATTGGTACAAGAGGACATTTGTTGTTTCTTACTTTTTACTGATTCCATAATGAATGGTTACGGATCAAATAATCAATTGGAAAACAGATTCATTTTATTCGTTGGTCGTCAGAAGACAGAAACTACAAACCCAGTTGACACGGAACGCTTGCTGTGTTATTATCAGATGAAAAAACCAAAATTTATCTGCAGTTTTCTTGCACAGTTGCAGAAATGGGCATATTTAAGAGAGAGTTTGAATCTTCTAAAAGTTACAGAACATCAAGAAAAGTCGTACCCATATCTGGAATCTTATCGGATGGAACCAAATACATCGGATACCCCTTTCTAATGTATCGTGATTACTTCAACCCAGTATCAACTTTATATCCCCAGGAATCCAACAGTGGCTGCTACATACTTCCCCTTGTACTTTCACCTCTTTCTAGATCAAGTACAACATCAGTGAGAATCATTTCTCTGACACCAACCAGATGCAGCACGGTTGGAGTACTATCATACATAGTGCCAGATATTGTTCATGGGTGTACAATAGGTATTTCGGCAATAGATCCGTTCGGAAATCGAATCAAAGTTTTTCTGGATCCCATTGGGGCCGTTGCGGACTACCCGGCATCTTCCCCACTACTGGATGTCTGATCCATGCTTCTTAGGCACCTTGCACAACTTGCAGTTTCCGGAAGAGAAAGAAGCAAACGGGATCAGAGTTTTCTCATGCATCTTCTATACATTCCAACCGTCTAGGCCCTTTCAGGACAGCTGAACGATCAATTGAACGTCGTCAGAATGGCATAACTGAATCAGATAGACAACTGATTGATATGCGTGCAGGATATGTCTCCTTATTAAATCAAGTGCCACTTTTCCAACTCAACCTTGGCCTGATTGATGAAGCTTCAATAATACCAAAAACAATCGATCAAGTACCAGTAATGTCCAACAGGTTTGATCCTTACAGAACAATGGTCGTGGCTCCAGATCATGCTTTTATGGGATTTACCAGAGGTGCCCTGGATATCTTCTTTCACTTTTTACAATCTAGTGTGATACGGAAACAAGTTGACGCTTTGATATGTTCAAATCTAGTTGTAAACTGACTTCCACAACAAAAATCGTTTTACAATATTTCTTCCAAAAAACTACATTCCATGTCAATGACACATGTCTTTTCTGTCCTTCTCGTAACTGCACCAATATCAGAGCTATTTCTTTTCCAATCACCACGGAATTTGCTATCGATTTCTATCCTTCGAGATTTACAGTCCGTCATTTCCAAGTTATACTGGTGGCCAAGGTTCTCAATTGATGGTGAATGTGCTTTAAATTTGGACGGAATTTCTGGAAGTCAGTGGAATGCAATAGAAGTAATTGATATAATAAATCAAACTATATCCATCAATCGATGATTTAGTAGTATTGGATAGAGAACTTGGTAATAATATGGATCGCCCAAACCTTCATCGCATTCTTGACCTTGTTCATCACATCATACGTATCTTCGGACATGTAAGGAACTTCACAGAGATGCCTTTAGAAGTGGTTCACCAGATACTGAAGGCGGCCCTAAATGGAAATACACACCCCGAAAATATATATAACGGCGGTTTTCCATGTTGTTTGTGCCGATTGGCAGAGACGGGTTGTGCAAAGCTTTGATCTTCTTTCCTCTTCAATTGAGAAAGAACGCAAGGCGGCTCTTCGTAACCTTTCCATACTTTTACTAGGACAAGAAGCATCAAAATTGGATCAGTCAATAAAAAACCATAACGCGTTCTTGACATCATTCAAATTTTGTCTTGATGATCTATTTGAGGAGCCACTACGGTCCCACCTCTTCAATGGTGCACAATATAATAAAATAGCGGTTGGAACTGGAAGGATATGAGTAGGCCAGGGGAAGGGTCCGAACGACATGCCTGATATCATGGATATTTCCACCGATCGGTTAAAACTTCTTACTACTAATTTGGTAACAAGTGGCACAATCCTTCATTACAATAACACGTCCTTTCTATCAAGAACAACTTACGGAATTCAGAAACGAACTTACCCTTATCAGAAGCTGACTATCGGTCACGTAATACAAGTTTCTGGTACATGTTCAGAACTGAACTAGTCAGTTATATCTTCAACAATTCCTGTCAACGAAGATAACGAGAGAACGATTGGTAATTTTGTGGTATGCGAATTTCTCGGATTCGTTGAATCAAACGAGGTATGGGTAGCTACAATACGATTTCCCCATGTAGATGTAAATTCAAACATTCACCAACCACAGGAAATATCACCAGAAAGTGTCCAACTAATCAATAATTCTTCTAAAATACGACGGGTTGCTTTACTTCATCGATGTACCGACAGTGGTACGTATGTATCACGTAGTAACAGGATTTCTCGCAACAAATCTGTCCTTCAGAAGGCTCATATGTTTTTCTAAAGAGGAGTGACCGATATCCGCCGCGAAGTGCATGATCAATCATATGTATTAATTATTGATATCGTACATTTTATACAAATGAAAATATATTTTAAACAAATGAAAACCTTTCCAAATAGAAATAAAATCTATTACTATCGAAAGAAATTCTTTCACTTCTTGAGCAATGTCTTCAATTTTAATCTATTGCTATCTAAGGAAATCTATAGCACAAAAATTAGTGTTATTATTCCGAAATGTGTTGCAACCTTAAACGATAGAACGGTGCTCAGGAACAATAAATGCACTGCAAATGAAAATTTTGAAAAGAACAATAGCACCATTTTATTGCTCCGAACCACCATTTTTAGTGCTGTAGTCAGTCTAAAATGAATGCTATACGGAGAAATTTTAATGCTATAAATTTTATTTTTCCATGCAGTGTACTTTCATCGACATTGTGATAGATGAATGCCAGAAGAGCACAAGTTTTCGAAATTTTTCGTAAAATGAATGTTAACTGTAAAATCAACATAATTCGCAGTGTTGCACTGCGCTACAGTAGCGGCGGAAATTCCTTTTGATCAAAATATCGCAGTACAGTGCATGTTTTGCACCGCACTGTGACATTTGAAATGGGATGTTCATTTTCGGGAACACAGACGGAGTAACTAGTTTGAGGTATGCACTCCACCGAAAGGGGAGAAAGATATTGAAACGTCGTAGGTGGCGGTCTGATGAAGGTAGCAGCATAGACTGTTGCTCCGTAGTTCCAGATTGGAATCCCTAATGAGGAAGGAGACTGGGACGGAATCTGGTATAACTGACTATCCGAGATCTATCCAGATTTGCGCTGGAAATTTGAAGGGATTCGACGACCGATTAGGTGCAATTGATTGTCGCAGGTACGAGACGTCGCTTTTAAGGCGTGGTGGAGCACCTTGAGTCAGTTTAGCTAATGACTTACCGTAGCGGAAAGAGATCCGTGTTAGATGACGAACGCAAGTTCAGGTGTAAATTAAGCCTTGAGAATTCTTGTCTTTTTTAAGTTTAAGGTGGTTCTTTCCGTGCATGCCCGCTTAAGTAGGCGCCGTTTCCTGCCGGTAGGCGGTAAGAGGGCGTACTGAAAGGCAGTACACACGTGGATATGTGGTGAATCGGGCGATCCCGACTTGTTGCGAATACGCGACAAAACGTGACAAATCGATACAAGTACTGTAGGCTCAAAAATTGAGCTCAGAGTGGCCATATGAGTAAAACTTATTGCACCACAAAAATTGAATATTGTGCGTTTTCATTGGCCATATGGTTTTACATAATGATGGTAAAAGACCCTCAAAAATGTTTATGGAGAGAATTTTATCGTCTCAAAAGTACATAGAGATGATTTTAGCGTTACAGGCTTACCGTAAGAGAACAAATGCGTGTATTAATAATGAAACAAACCATGCTTTGAGTATTTTTGCACAACATAACAAAATGTTCTATGCATACATGGAAACCGAGACTCGTGGGTGCCCAAAGCAGAGTACACTTCTTTCATAAACGGATGGTACTGATGTTTTTCAAAAATTGAAAAAAACTAGTAATCATAAAATTAAAAAAGGAGGTAGGAACATTCAAGTGTTTTGTTTTATTTATAAAATTTTCTGGTAAAAATATCTCCCTTCTCATGCCTTTAAAACGGATGTCTAAATCTATGAGAAAGAATGGCAAATCGTTTAAAAATCGATTTATCGTCTCACGTAGGGCCAAAATATGGCGGTAAGTAACGAAAAGTTTTGTTGTAAATGATACATTTTTCGCGTGATTCATTTCTCTGTGTTGCACCTACAATTAGCAACCACTTTCTCTGCCGATATTAGTCTTTCTTGTAAGCCATATTTAAAAAAGGGGATCTATTTTTAAATAGTCACATGGAAACGGGCCATGAACCCACACAATATTCCCACCATTTATAGAAACAGCTACTTCATACCTCAGACTTGGACCGTTTAATTTATGAGAAAATCACCGTTTCTCAAACGGATTAGGCTCATAAATGGATACATCTGTTCCATCCACAGATATAAAGGAGCGCTTGCCTTCACTTCCAGAATTCCTTTTTCTAAATTTTAGCTAAATATAATGAAACAGGGAAAGTTATGGAGAAAAGCTCTCTTAATTTATTATAAAGTTATCATGTACACTAAATAGTAAATTTTCAATCAATAAAAATAGAGTACACTGTACTTACAACATGAATATCACATATTATTTTCAAAAGCAGCCATGTCCAATTACGGAATGTTCTCCCATCCGTTTTGACTAAACTCGAATTAGCGTTCTCAGTTCCATACACTTTGAGAAAAAGGAGCGCCCATAATAAATGAGCTGGAGCTCCTCCATTCTTTGGACAATCGCCCAAATGATTCCATAAAATTGCAACTGACGAGGGGCTCACTCCAAATTAGGCACAAAATCTTCTCAGATGCGTTTTACAATTAAGACCGGTTTCCTTCTTACTGATCAAAAATCCTGTGTCTAGAAAAACTACCTCCGGTATAGGTAGAGGGGCAGACATTTTAATCTCTCTGCTAGGCAGTGAGAAAAAGTTATCCATTTCTCCAAACCTTTGCTTTAAATACTACTACAAATAATTTTGTATTAGTTTACCCACTACGTTTAGTTTTATTTCAAAAATCAAAATGTAAAATGAATCATTCAGTTACAGGATTTCAGTTATCTATGACTTGATAAAAACACCTGAACAGTCATAAATTTAAATTTATGACTTTAGAAAATTATTTTTTATTCAAGAAAGTACATCGTACATCATGGGTAAACCATATTAAACAGAATATAACAATTCATGAAATTAAATCAATTTCAGATAAAATCTCTATTGATTAGAAATTTCATGAAATTTCATGAATGTAGGAACACTTACTTTTATGAATGCAGTGTGCTAATGAAAAAAAGAAAGCTTCTCCAGCCTTACAAATTTTCGGGCAAATTTTCGCCCATCTTCCGGCTCCTTTCGACGAAATTTACATTATCGTTAATCAAAATCCGGGTCCAGGGCGGTAACAAGTTGTTAATTTTCATTTATTATAGCGAAATTATATAAAACTAGAGTTTTATTAACATAGTAGGAAAAATTATGAAACAGATAATGTTTTAAGTACCCACTTTCGGTCTGTACTTTTACTATCTTTACCTATTTGGTGAAACTTTCGGTCACGTATAAACCGAAAGTTGGTACTTGAAATTTGTTTTCTCTCTTGAAATTACAATACTTGTAAAGATGATTATGTCTACAACCGACTTTCGGCATCTTTCACCATCTAAATTTTATTGCAACATGAACTTTCGCCGAATATTTTTGTCCATATTTCATCAAACATTTTTGGCAAAAGTTTACAGAAGGTCAAAATTCTACCGATTTAGGTACGAATCAATTATAATTTTCTTACTAATTCTGTAATGGATATAAAAAGCAGTATAATTGTTAGTGCGTATCAAGTTTTTTAAAATTGTGTTTTTCAAGGACAACCAAAACAAAAATGAAATTGTTTAGATTTATTATTATAATCTTAATTCAAGCCCTAAACCGAACAAAACTACATGTAGTGGTAATAAAATATATACACTAAATAAGTTAAGGTTTTCTTCGGACGGTTCTAATACTTTTAATAATAATAATAATTTACTATTAATATACCTTAATATGATTACAATATTATTATCATCATAGATGTCCATCGTACGCAACAGAATTTAAAAAAGTATCTTTTTCATAGATTATTTAACTAAGTTAATAAGAACTAAGGATGCGTATACATTGTAGATATAAGAAAACAAAAACAAAAAAATTATTGCCGATGGAGAAAGTCAGCTTGTCCATTGAATCCTTTTTACTTTTCAAAATTTTCTATAAAGAAAATTATGTAGTCTTTGTTGATATGTTTTATTAGCCATATTCAGTCCAAAACCCGAAGATGGTTTCAAAACTTAGCAATAATTCGACAGCCGTCAAACTTTTTCCTACCAAATTTGAAAATGGCATTGTGACTCCTGACATAGCACCTGCCGAAGTGCTCGAGATAGACCCATTATTTAAGCCCTATAAACCAACAAATTGTCGCACATGTTTTACTAACATAAAAAACATTACGTACTGACAATTCAGGTTATTTATATATATATATATATATATTTATTTATTGTTGAAGTTCTGTTCTTTGAAAACTTGATTTTTATTAAACTGGCCGTTGTCCATTCAACCGCTTTGCATTATATATACTTTCACTTTGATACATTGTACCCTCTATTGTGCATTCACGCCACGTACCTTTCAATGTTTGATAAGGTCTGAGTCTTCGATTTCATGAGGAAAGTATCTGTCATACGAGTTAAATCGTCAATAAATGTTTGAAAATACAGATATCGATTTGTATCAGAAATCGAAAATGGACCGCAGGTGTCTGAATATATCATTTCACCTTGTCGTGATGTCCTAATTTTTCATGTTTTACCCTTCTTTTTATATCCATGTATATCAGCCTTAACTTTGGGACAATGAGGACAATTAAGTTTGCGTTGTAAATCAGATTTACTTATTTGTATCTTTCCAAGTAGAGCAAGATGGCAGCTGCCACTCATAGACAAGTAGCCAAGTTGATTGTGCCAATCCTGAAGTTGATTATCTTCAGTTTAATCATCACATTTATCGTCATCACTTGAGCTGCTCCTTTCATCATCACTTATTGGTATATCGTGATGGTTTTTAGCAGATTCCTCCGACTTATTCTCAGCGTCGGTATTGATTAGAAGTGACCCGGACTCACCAGTTTCGTTTGTTCTATATTGATTATCACGTCCACGGATCCCTCGTATCATGACACTGCCCTTTTTATAAACAGTACAGCCTGTTCCCTTAAACTGTATATTTTCATCTGGATTTTGAGTAAGTTGGCTTACTGAGAGTAGATTAATTGCGATCTTCGGAACAACCTTTACCGCTCCGTAATTCTCGTGTTGCCCTTTACTTTTTAATTCCAGTTTTTCTGAACCAGCAGTCGTTGATGTACCATTTTCACATCTACAGTTTCCGATATTTCGACCATCGTTGGAGTAATGGTGTGATGCTCCAGAGTCAATGATCCTTCCTTGGAATTCTGCTGTATGATTATCTGCTCGTACCGTGAAGGCAAAATTCTCATTTGACGAGCTTTCTTTCATCATGTTAGCGGCGGGAACCTTTGAACCATCTTTAGTTTTAGGTTTTCCCGCCAACTTTGAGCTGCATTCAGTACTTGTGAGTCCTTGTTTGGAACACCAGGTGCATTTTCCCTTGTACTTGAATGTGTTCTTGGTGTATTTTTGTGTTCTTTTCTCACCTATGGTCAATGCAGCGGCCGACTGTCCCACTCGAATTTGTCGTTCGAGTGGTACTGTTGGGTCTCCAATGTCTTCTATACAAAGTTCCTGACGATTCATCGTTCGTTTTGAGTACGAGAATCCTTCGCAGGAAATGTTGATTATCCTGACGACATTTTTGTATACATCTAGCAGTCCCCTCGTTTGTATTCCCCAGCGATGCGCTTCAGATATTTCGAATGATGTACAGCTTAACCTACTGGATAATGCCTGCCCCCTTACCTGATAATTATTGAGGCTTTCGGCATTTTCATGTAAACCGTAATTAACTCAGTGTGGATCTCGTTCAGAGTATGTTCATCCACGGCGAAGCACTGATTTACCAGTGCGTCCCAGATCGTGGTGAATCCAGCCTCATCGTCCATTGCGCTGAGCGACTGGACTGTTCCCGCCGTTGAGCTTCGTTCCAGATATCTTTGGGCGATGATGAACTCTTTCATGTACTTTGCCTCGGTCTTGATTCGTTCTTCCGGTGTCTGTCTTTATATGCCTTGGACTTTTTATTGTGCGGAAAATAGTGCTGAATATCTCTTTAGACCATCTCATTGAAGAAATGGATGATCCATAGGTTAAATTTTTAACCCAGTTCGAATCGTGTGAGATCTCGTAAGCATATCGCACTGCTATCATCCTTGGGTACGATACGTATTGCAACCTTTAGAATTATTTTTGTGGTGTTTCTCTAGTTTCTTTTCTTAATAAATCCAGTAAAGAGAGACTTGTTTGTTTGTTTAAGTTGGAGAATGACGAGAGGTTATTCTTGATATGAATATCACGGTACGAGTGGGTGAACCACTAAGGGTACGAGAATACCTTACAGTACATACAGTATTACAGTGAGTGTGTGAATTGCTGCCACACGTATTGGCACGTTCACATTCCAACAAACCCAGAAATTGGTTATTACTCACTTAGGGCCGTTCCATGAACATTTTGAGGTTGGTGATTTGGTGATTTGGTGATGACAAATCACCAAATCAAATTCTGTTGATTTCTTGAAAACTGAAAAAGAGGTCGATTTATTATTCAGTACGTGAGGTAGAACTAATGATCATGATTTTTTTAAAACCGAAAAAGAGGTTTTCGACTTCAAAATGTTCATGGAACGGTACTCATGATCATGATACCGTCACAATCATCACCATGGTAAACCCTCAAATGTCTCCTTCACAAGAAATCATCAAAAAAGTCATTCTACGTACAAATCTTCGTCGCAATTTGATACCTATTTCTGACAATGACCCTAAGAAGCTGAGAAAAGCATCAACAATATTATTTGTACTCTTAAATTGTCTACATATGTATTCACTGCGAAAATGAAAGGTGAGCCCACGGTTATACTTTAATTATGAAAAGCACTGCAATGAACTCAGTGATACATTTTTTCGAAGGCTTTACAGGTTGAGAAAAGAACAAGTGCAAAAACTTATTAACATGGTAAAACCATTAATCTATAAATCTACAAATAGAATGAACACAGTCTCTGTCGAAGTTATGATATGTGTAACACTTCGAATATTGGCTGGTGCTAGTTACCTCGACGTCAGTTGGTCATATGGTATCAGCACAACAAAAGTATATAAAATTGATGAAACACTAATAGCTCTAAATAATGTTTTAAAGAAAATTAAATTTCCCAGGAATGAAGTAGATTGTAAAAGAGAAGCAAAGCGGTTTAAAGAAGTACGAAAAAACCCAATTTACTGTATTATTAGTGCCATAGATGGAATAGATATTGAGATTAATAAGCCGTCAACTGCAGATGTAGGTGATTGTCGAAAATATATGAATAAAAAAGGGGTTTTGCTGTTGTCGCACAAGCTGGTGTTACTGCAGATTATAGGTTTGTTTTTTTATCTGTAAAGAATGCCGGTGGGACACCTGATTCCACAGATTTCCAGGAATCATCTATTTTTAGATTGGTAAAAGATGGAAAACTGCCGAATTGGGAGATCATAATTGGAGATGATGCATACATAAATGAACTAAATATAGTCACACCATATAAAGGACGAAATATTCCAAATGATAAAGATTTTTTTAATTATCACTATTCTAGTTGAAGAATGGCAATAGAACAAGCATTTTGAATGGTTGTTAACAGATTTGGAATATTTTGGAGTCCAATTAAATGTAGCTTGTGAAAGACTACATTAATAATTGGAGTGGTATGCAAATTGCACAATTTGTCAATAGATAATGGGGATGAAAAGGAATTTGAAATTATTCCCGTACATGATGACAACTGTGTTGAAGGTGAACCAGTTGTGAATCTGCAAAATAATTTGCATACAGAGGTAGAATTGATGAGAGAAAGAAATCAAAGAGTTACTGATAATCGTCGAGAAGGAATTAAAGATGAACTTCATCAACGTGGATATATTAGACCAAGAGTTTGATATTCTGTTAACCTGATTTAGATAAATCTTTTAAAATGTTGTCAATGGCGTTTTTAAAAAGGGTTTCTCATCTTCTGAAGCTAGCAAATGCATTTGTTTTGCTTTTTCCAATGAAAATAATATTGTTTTCGCTGACTGAGCTTTGGCATCCATGGCCATTCTTCTTACTCTATCTAATTATACTTCTTCAGTTTGATGTGCTAATTGAGAATTAAAATGTTGTAAAGCTAAAGAAATTTGTTGAAATCCGCTTGCATCTTTTTTTTTAATTTTTTCCCTGCGATTATCATAAATACTATTTGAACCAGAATTATCGTCATTATATTGTGCATCTTCTGGTAAAAGTCTTGTACACATTTCTTCAAGTTGAGAATTTATACCAAAAAAACAGAACGCATACATTATTTTTTATTTGTGTAGTCTACAAATGCGTCAGGATCGCCTTGTCCTGTACCTTTATAATGAGTAAGACATGTTCCATATACAGATCTTAGTTCAGCAAATTTCTTTTTTAGCGTTAAATAATCACGTACATGACGTCTCTGAGATGGGTTTAATCCATTTATTATACCAAATGTAACACCTTCTCTAATTGTTTCAATTATTCTAGGTTTAAATTGTATATCATTAAAAAGTGATGCCATTTCATCCCATGGGTCTTCAATTTGAGCATCAAGTTCGGCCCGATTATATACACTTGCAATTATTTCACGAGCTACGCGCACTCTTGAATCAGCAAACACATGTAGTAATCGACAAAATTCATCACTCCCAAATTGCGAGATTTTTTTTCGCCCTGTTTCAGTTGTAAATGAAATTATAGATGCTTGCGGTTCTGATGTAATATCAGGAATTCCTACTTTAACTTGTAAATCTGAATCAAATTGTGGTACATCACCGCTTTTCCATAATATTGTTTCAACAAATCTATTATTTTTGTATATATGTACAGATGTAGATCGTAAATCCACTACTTTTTTTGCTGATTCGGATAACGTTGGTCTTTCATCTTCAACTTGAATATCATCTTCATCATATTCTAATAATAACAAATTTTCTTGTATATCTCTTTGAGATATACCTCTTTGTACCATTTTAATACAAACAATTTCATACATTTCTTTTCTTTTAGAATTAAAAGCTCCAGTTACTTTAAGTACTTTTAGTATATTTCTTAATACTTGATCAGATCTAAGTGCAAAAGACATTCCTTTTCTTAAATTATCTAGTTGTGAAAAACAATTGGTGAAAGAGGTGGTTCATTATCGGTATGATTACGTGCAGAAATTTTTTTTCACTATCACTATAATTAATTAAATTATTAACAGTATTATGTGGAGTATAATTATCTTTTTGATTTGTATTATCATCACTAGTAGGACTTATGTATTCCGGTGCAATAATAGGGTGTATTTCTGAAGAAACTATTTGTGCTTCTTGTAAAGACGCGCCAGGGCGTGGAACATATACACTAGGAGATGGGGAAATAATATCGCTTTCAGTTGAATGAGATGCATTAGCTTGACTTACCTGATTTGATTCTTGACGATCATCGTTGTTCTGCATCATGAAAACGTTACATTGTAGATGTATAATGATGGTGGATGAAGAGTAGAATGAAGAAGTCATGTAAAAAGAAAACGTTTTCTAATTTTTTTTAAAAACAAAAAAACACATGTAAAAAAAGGGTAAAAAATAAATAAATACCCTAATTAAAAATATGTACATATCAGGACGCAATGGAGAGAAATAAATAAATGAACATGTCGGGAAGAAAGCAAATCACCCTGACATATCGATTATTTTGCAACAGTTGTTGAAAAATTCTGACAAATTCTGAAAATTACTTTAATGCTATTGGCCGTTAGGAATAACGAAATCACCTAATCGCCAGCAAAAATATTCATGGAACGGCCCTGAGTTACTGTACGGTTTAAGAACATTTTTAAAAGTTAAAATGTTCTTAAACCGTACAGTAACATGTACCCGTGCAGCTGTACAAGTAGTTGTCACATGTACATGTACAGTAGGTTGTACATTAGTAGTCTTTACATTTTAATGTAATTTTATTTTAAAAATTTAAAAAAATTTAATGTAAAGACTACTACATTTAATAGTAGTAAATTTTACTGATATTTCCCTCCACTGCTCAGATAGTGGGAAATACGTGATTCGAGGGGCAATATTAGTCCTGAGCGTAGCGAGGGCAGAGATTTACCCGAGCCGGGTAACAACCCATACTTAGTGAATGGCACAGAATCACTTTATGTCGCAATAGAGATTGATACAGAGTATCAACAGCAACACTTTCCCTTTCTTGCTGAGAAAGACAAGACTGTAATTGCATTTTTACATAACCTTCCTGTGCTTAGTTTACCTAACCACGGCCATTCTTGGACTGTTTCCATCTTCTGGTCATAACCTTGCTTCCAAAAATCTCTGGGATTTATTTTCTTCGTTTTTGTTGCTAAGCTTCTGATATAGTTTGCTTGCAGCGGTATGGCGGGGGTCCGCACGGGTTTTGTTTAGGAAATGCAATTGGACACGTATGCATTGATCGGGTCGCAAATGCACTGTACCCGAATCCAGGTACAGTGACATGGCACAGGTATGAGCATTGAATAGAGGTTCCGGGTTGGTCTCGGGTGTTTCGGTATACGTGTACAGTAGTTATCGAGTTACGTTTTGAAATGTAAAGTAAAATGTTACATAATTTCAAATAAGGTCCAAAAGTGTGACGTTTTAGTAATAGTAATTAAAAAAAGAATATTAAAATCAAGGTCACTTGACATTCAAAGATTGGACCAGTGTATGGCGGTTCAAAACATTTGAAGTTGAAAAACAAAGGGTTTTTTCATTTGCTTTTTAGTTCCATGATTTGTTGTGTGCGTTTTAAAACGACGACAGGCTAACCCAAACTTGAATGCATCTCTTCTCTATATCAACGCCAAAAAGACCAGAGACTCATGCTGAGTGTGCCATAGTGTGTCACAAAAAAAAACAGTGTGTAAGGATCGCACCACGAACATCATGTCCGAAAGCAAACAAGTAGGGGAAGCGGAGATGTATATAGTCGATAATTACGTGATCGAGACGTATATTGATATTAGTGAAGTACCACACGCCACAATCAGTGAACAGAGAGGAAGAAGCAACAGTACAAGGAAATCAATGGTATTGCAACAAACGATGCGGCGCTGTCGAATATGTACGATGGTAGGGGAGGAAGAAGAGCATTCGAAGTTGAACGATGATAGTAATGATGATGTTATTAGCAATGCTGATGGAATTCTTAAATTTTGTAAGGTTTGTCAGAAAGGATACCATGAAGCATGTCTACAATCGTTGCAGAGAGGACGATGTAAGATTGGCAATAATGTTTGGAAATGTCCGAGATGCATAAATGATATGAAGCGAGAAGAAATGGATGTTGGGGATTGTGTTCGTAGGTTACGTGATGTGATTAATGATGTGAGAGATAGACCTTGGTTACCGCATAAAATTAAATTCAAACTTGTTTGCCCTACCAATCACGATGATGAAGTAAGAGCGAAGACCAGAAGAAGAACAAGTTGTACACCAACAATAGATTTACACCCGTCAGCTATTAAATTTTCCAATAATTAAAAGGTTCACTACATTTTATTTCACACGTGTACGAAATTTATTATTGTACACGTGTAACAGTACGTAACTTATTTAACGTCAATTAAATGTCGCGGAACCTTTTCCCTTGTCGGTAACCCCGACCGTGACCCGTCATCGCCCAAGTTACAAGCAGCGATGTAAGAAGCAAGTGCCAACATTTGATCATTTCCCATCCCATGAATGATGCCGTATGCAATCCCAGCGATGAAAGCGTCCCCGGCACCAGTCGTATCAACCACATCGTCTTCTGCAATTGTCCAAACGCCGCAATTCCAAACACGGAAAGCATCGCCATCGAGCTGAGCGACATGTGTTTCAATGTTGACCTTACCGATTCGTTGCTGTTGTTGCATACTTGGAACAGGAACATCCTCATCATCTCTCATCAGTAGAGTACATCCCTTTTCCCCTGATGTACTCAGCACGAATGTCGCATCGCAAAAGTTTAATAACATACTCATACTTTTCAGCAAGTCACCATCCGTCCCACTGAAGGTAAAAGGGTATTTATTATTCGTGATAATGTAATCAGCCAACGGAAGCAAACAATTGATATATGGTCGATCACGTTCTATATCCAATAGTATGGGAATCCCTCTTTTCTTCCCTTGTCTAGCTAAATATATACCGGCTAACGTGTGTCTACCGTCTAAGACAATCAGTTTAACATTATTATCAACATGTAATAATTCAGTTATTTCCTCCTTAAATTTCGCATCCACTTCAATCTCTTCATCTGCTACCGTTGAAATGCACGTACGGGTGTTGTTTTTTGAATCGATGATCACATATGTGAATGTAGTCGGGATGTCATGTTTCCTCACATTTACCAAACATGTATCGATCCCATCTTCTTCTAATTCTGATATTAATTCATGCCCGTATGCATCATCTCCGACTTGCGATATTAATTTTACTGGTACCCCTAACCGACGAATACCCGTACATGTATTCGAACAATTCCCTCCACCGTTTCTTGATACATTCGTCGTTCGAATCTTACTGTCTGCCTCCGGGAATTCACGCACCGTTGCTAAAATATCCATACATAATAATCCCAACCCGACCACTTGTTTATTTTCCGCCGAGTTTGTCGCCTGTGAAACCACCTGTGAAAGCATCAACCGTGTATTGCGTTGTATCTCTCGTCGTTTGTACGCCGGATGTCCCCGTCTACGACTACG